>CM056596.1:31761506-31887695 GCA_029721355.1 Tegillarca granosa
TAAATTAACTCTAGTAAGGTTGTGTATAGTTTGGAGCAATGGTTGTGTTGTACCCAATGCAAGGTTTTTTTTTAAATAGGGTGCAGTAAGAAGTACATATCTTAAAGAAAAATTATAACCACTGAGAGTATTTGAAATGATTTGTTATTACCTTTTTACTTCAATATAAAAATATTAAACTATAATAGTTTGAACAAATATATTGTATTCACTAGTGCTTTCATGCATTTCATCTTTCAATCTTCAGGTGAATGATGCTTTATGGCATCACTGTTAAAACACAAGACATAATTGTATTTTCCTGTTGTTTCCACATATAATCACAAAACATTGACATGACTGATGTAATTAGAACAACTAACCTATACCATTGGGAAAATAACAGATGAAAAAAGTCATGGAAAATAGCAATATTTTAGAAGCAAACTTATATTCTATATATATATATTCTTTTTAGTGCTGGTTGTTGGGTCGTACAGGAACATTTATAGCACTTGATCATCTTCTATATAGAATTAAAGAACATGATGAAATAGATATCTTCAATATTGTATTAGAGAGAGAAACTATAGACCATCAATGGTACAGACCGAAGTAAGTTAAAACACATCTGTGACACTACAGACCATTAATGGTACAGACCGAGGTAAGTTAAAACATGTCCGTGACACTACAGACCATCAAAGGTACAGACCGAGGTAAGTTAAAACACATCTGTGACACTACAGACCATTAATGGTACAGACCGAGGTAAGTTAAAACATGTCGGTGACACTACAGACCATCAATGGTACAGACCGAGGTAAGTTAAAACATGTCTGTGACATGTTTGACCATCAATGGTACAGACCGAGGTAAGTTAAAACACATCTGTGACACTACAGACCATTAATGGTACAGACCAAGGTAAGTTAAAACATGTCTGTGACACTACAGACCATCAATGGTACAGACCGAGGTAAGTTAAAACATGTCTGTGAGACAGTTATGGCAGAGACTGAGGTAAGTTAAAACATGTCTGTGACACCTACAGACCCATCTATGTACAGACTGAGGTACGTTAAACACTGTCTGGACACTACAGACCATCAATGGTACAGACCGAGGTAAGTTAAAACATGTCTGTGAGACAGTTATGGCAGAGGACTGAGGTAAGTTAAAACATGTCTGTGACATGTTTGACCATCAATGGTACAGACCGAGGTAAGTTAAAACAGTCTGTGACACTTACAGACCATCGATGGTACAGACTGATGGTAAGTTTCAAACATGTCTGTGACACTACAGACCAATAATGGTACATACTGAGGTAAGTTAAAACAAGTCTGAGACAACAGACCATCTATGGTACAGACAGAGGTAAGTTAAAACATGTCTGTGAGACAGTTATGGCAGAGACCTAGGTAAGTTAAAACATGTCTGGGACATGTTTGACCATCAATGATACAGACCAAGGTAAGTAAATACATGTCTGTGACATGTTTGACCATCAATGATACAGACCAAGGTAAGTAAATACATGTCCAGGACACTACAGACCATCTATGGTACAGACTGAGGTAAGTTCAAACATGTCTGTGACACTATAGACCAATAATGGTACATACTGAGGTAAGTTAAAACAAGTCTGAGACAACAGACCATCTATGGTACAGACTAAGGTAAGTTAAAACATGTCTGTTACATGTTTGACCATCAATGATACAGACCAAGGTAAGTAAATACATGTCTGGGACACTACAGACCATCTATGGTACAGACTGAGGTAAGTTCAAAAATGTCTGTGACACTACAGACCAATAATTGCACATACTGAGGTAAGTTAAAACAAGTCTGAGACAACAGACCATCTATGGTAAAGACCAAGGTAAGTTAAAACATGTCTGTGAGACAGTTATGGCAGAGACCAAGGTAAGTTAAAACATGTCTGTGACACTACAGACCATCTATGGTACAGACCAAGGTAAGTTAAAACATGTCTGGGACACTACAGACCATCTATGGTACAGACTGAGGTAAGTTAAAACATGTCTGGGACACTACAGACCATCTATGGGTACAGACTGAGGTAAGTTAAACAAGTCTGGGACACTACAGACCATCTATGGTACAGACTGAGGTAAGTTCAAACATGTCTGGGACACTACAGACCATCTATGGTACAGACTGAGGTAAGTTCAAACATGTCTGTGACACTACAGACCAATAATGGTACATACTGAGGTAAGTTAAAACAAGTCTGAGACAACAGACCATCTATGGTACAGACTGAGGTAAGTTAAAACATGTCTGTGACACTACAGACCATCTATGGTACAGACCAAGGTAAGTTAAAACATGTCTGTGACACTACAGACCATCAATGGTACAGACCGAGGTAAGTTAAAACACGTCTGTGACACTACAGACCATCTATGGTACACACTGAGGTAAGTTAAAACATGTCTGTGACACTACAGACCATCTATGATACAGACTGAGGTAAGTTAAAACATGTCTGTGACACTACAGACCATCTATGGTACAGACCAAGGTAAGTAAAAACATGTCTGTGACACTACAGACCATCAATGGTACAGACGAGGTAAGTTAAAACACATCTGTGACACTACAGACCATCTATGGTACAGACCAAGGTAAGTTAAAACATGTCTGTGACACTACAGACCATCTATGGTACAGACCAAGGTAAGTTAAAACACATCTGTGACACTACAGACCATCTATGAGGTAAGTTAAAACATGTCTGTGACACTACAGACCATCTATGGTACAGACCAAGGTAAGTTAAAACACATCTGTGACACTACAGACCATCTATGGTACAGACCAAGGTAAGTTAAAACATGTCTGGGACACTACAGACCATCTATGGTACAGACCAAGGTAAGTTAAAACACATCTGTGACACTACAGACCATCTATGGTACAGACCAAGGTAAGTTAAAACATGTCTGGGACACTACAGACCATCTATGGTACAGACCAAGGTAAGTTAAAACACATCTGTGACACTACAGACCATCAATAGTACAGACCAAGGTAAGTTAAAACACGTCTCTGACACTACAGACCATCTATGAGGTAAGTTAAAACACGTCTGTGACACTACAGACCATCAATAGTACAGACCAAGGTAAGTAAAACATGTCTTGAGAGTCAGACCAGTGATTATACAGATTGAGGTAAGTTAAAACAAGTCTTTAAGTATAATACTTTTATGGTACAGACTGTAAGTCTTTCTTGAGCCTTATTTGTGTAATGTATTATTTTCACACATGGTACACAATTTAGAAAAAGGCATTTGAGTTGTGAAATATTTGTGAGAGCTTCATGATTGATTTAACTGTAACATAATGATTGTTTTATTGATTTGCATGAATGAAGTTAAAATTGATCAAGCAGATTTACCTTTTTTTTATTTATTAATTTTCAACAAAATTGATCTAAGGTTTTTTAATTTCAGGACCAGTATATATTCATACATGACTGTATATCAGACTATCTGTGTGCCTCTGATGAGGATGAGGATTTACAAAGAGAACAAGTAGAAGAATACTTAGCAGAGGGTAAACTTTTGGTTTAGAATAGCAGGAATTACTTTTAAGATTTTTGGATGTTTCTGTAAATGCTATCATATGGTCATTTCTTATCTGTCCAACTGTTAGAAGTTACATGATCTTCTACTTAAAACAGCTAGGTGTAGTCACCACATGCTGCTTAAATCTCTTTGGATTAGATAGCACGATTCTCCATGATACTGCATTTAGCTAGCAAGTGTAAATATTGTAGATAATCTTGGTTAGAGTAATTACTGTTAATAATTAATTTGGTAAAGAACTGATCATATGCTTGTCAAATACACATTTCCATATTTGTCATTTAGTATGACCCTAAGAAAACTAACACTTGTTCACTCCTGTATATAAAGAGTAGTTTTTAAGGTTAAAGGGGGAAGAGAGAACTAGGGGTGAGAGAAAAGACAAGAAATGTAAACTCTATGTAAGCAGCCATAGAAAAGCTGCATTGGATGTCCAATGCATGCTGCTTATAATGTACAAGGTATGCCATGGATGTCCAAGACAAGAAAAGCAATAAAAGCCATGTCAACATTATAATAACGTGTTGTCATTGTGTTACACTTGTCTTAAAAGTAATTTCTTAATTAGATCACTTTCATTTATACATGCAGGGAACAATCTTTGAAAAGCCTTAAAATGAGGTCTTTAAGTCTGAACTGTCATGAATTTAAACTTTAAATGATAAATTCTAAAGAATTTTAACTTGCAGTCTGATAAGAATACTGAATAATAACATTTACACACTTTTACATTGGGGATAGTTTTAATTTCTCCATACTGCATGCAGAAATAGAGATAAATATGAAATAAAATAGAAAGATTAGTTTCTAAATAATAAGTTAAGCAGAACATACAAACCCTCTGGCATCATATATTGGGTAATGTTCAGAATCAAAGATGTCATCATTTACTGACCCTATAATCCCTATTCTTTCTTGTACAGGTTGTTAAAAGTATATAATGGCTGAATACTCATAATATCCATGGCCACTTGCACAGGTTTCATTCGGCAAAATTTGTAAACAGGTTTAACCAGGATACTGGTACCTTTATATCAATATTAATGATATGTTACTTAGATCTTTAACAGATTTTTAGCTCACCTGAGCACAAAGTGCGTCGTGCATCGTGCCTCGTCTGCCATGCGTCAACTTTTGATTGTTAACATTCCTGAGGCCACAATTTGAGTGCAAACTTCATCAAACATTGTCAGAATGATCCTCTGGACAAAAGCTAGCTCAAATTCGTATATGGGCCATATTGGGTCAATAAGTAGGTCACTAGGTAAAATTGTAAGAAAAACCTTGTTAACACTCCTAGGCCCCAATTTTAGTCCAACCTTCATCAAACTTGCTCAGAATGATCCTCTTGACAAAAGCCAGCTCAGGTTTAAATATGGGCCATGTTGGGTCAATAAGTAGGTCACCAGGTCATTAATAGAAAAACATTGTTAACACTCCTGAGGCCCCAATTTTAGTCCAGTTGTCATCAAACTTGCTCAGAATGATCCTCTTGACAAAAGCTAGCTCCAGTTTGTATATGGGCCATGTTGGGTCAATAATTAGGTCACTAGGTCAAGTAATAGAAAAACCATGTTTACACTCCTGAGGCCTCAATTTGAGTGCAATCTTCATCAAACATTGTCAGAATAATGCTCTTGAAAAAAAGGTAGCTCATATTCGTATATGGGCCATGTTGGGTCAATAAATAGATCACCAGGTCAAATTGTAAGAAAATCTTGTTAACACTCACGAGGCCCCCAATTTTAGTCCAATCTTCATCAAACATTGTCAGAATAATGCTCTTGACAAAAGCTAGCTCAATTTTAAATATGGGCCATGTTGGGCCAATAAGTAGATCACTAGGTCAAATTATAAAGAAGCCTTGTCAACACTCCTGAGGCCCCAACTTTAGTCAAATACATGTATTCATCAAACTTAGTCAGCATGATCCTCTTGACAAAAGCTAGCTCAAGTTTGTATAAGGGCCATGTTGGGTCAATAATTAGGTCACTAGTTCAAATTATATAGAAACCTTGTTAACACCCCTGAGACCCCAATTTTAGTCCAATCTTCATCAAACTTAGAATGATCCTCTTGACAAAAGCTAGCTCAAGTTCGTATACTTGCCATGTTGGGTCAGTAAGTAGTTCACTAGGTCAAATTATATAAAAAACTTGTTAACACATATGAGGGGTCAATGTTAGACTAATCGTCATTAAACTTGCTCAGAATGATCCCCTGGATGAAAGCTAGCTCAAGTTTGTATATGGTTCATGTTGGGTCAATAAGTAGGTCACTAGCTTGAAAAATAGGAAAAATCTCTTTTAAGAAAAATAGCTCCAGTTTGCCAAAATCAAGCTGAGTGTACATCAGTTTCAGGTGAGCGTTCAGGGCCTTCATGGCCTTCATGGCCCTCTTGTTTTAGTCTTCTTTGTGATCATTTAAAACAAGTTGCATTTTAGGTTGTGGTTTTTCAGACTGGGATTGAGTTCTTTCCTTTTATGCATCAAATCATTTAAATGATTTGGCATGCAAATCATTTGATACTTGCTGAGCATGTTGCATGATTAGTCATGCTTTTTATTCATATTTTTATATTTCTTTTAATTTCAGCGCTATATGAAAATGTACCTCGGAGATAATACATCCTGTCTTTGTTCTTCTGTATAAATTTATAATAGAACAACCTATGACTGAACATTTACAATGAAGACAACATAGTTCTGATTCCAGAAACAGAATTTTGATGTGATTATGTCAAAAAAAAAGTTAGAAAATTTTGTTATTAAACTTTATTCTTGGATACATTATAAAGTGTCAATTGACGAAACATTCCATAGAGCAGAGGTGGTGCATGCATATTTGTTAATTGTTTAATTTATTTACAATTTTTTTTTTTTTTTTTTTTTTTTTTTTTTTTTTTTTTTTTTTTTTTTGTGAAATAATCATGTTTATTATTATTTCATATTTTATTGTATTGTATTAGTATAAATTCCTAAAAAAATATAAATTCATCATTTAAATAGATTTTAAGTATTTAATGATTAATTTTATGGTTAAGGTATTTGATATACTGAATAATATCTATAAGATGTGCCTTAGAATGGTCTATTTATTATTTTTCCCTAAATTAAAAAATCTTGCAGTTAATTTTAGTTCTTAGGATTAACATCTTAACAATAAAATAAAGTTGACATCAGCCAAAGTAATAAAAAAAAACCCTAAATTTTCTATTTTTGTATTTAAAATGAGCAAAACTAAGCCAAATATTGTGCTATAGAGAGGAATGAAATATAAATTGTGTGCCCAAAAAAGTGAACTTGTAAAGGGAGATAATATACATTGTGTACGAAAAAATAGTTACCTGTAAAGGGAGATAATATACATTGTGCTTTAAATATGGTGAAATGCAGTGGTAAAGAATATACTTTTGGTGCCAAAAATTGTGAACTGCGAAGGAAGTTTATACATATTGTGTGCCAAATATAGTGACTTGTAATGGAATATATAATGCATTTCTGCCTCAAAATACAAAGAGAGATGATGTACATTATATACATTTGCTCATTTAGTACAAAAGAATTAACACAATTACCTATGTGAAAACATGAAGGGTTTAAGAACACTTAAGGAGATAATTAATACATGCCCATTTATTTTCTCTATCATGTTTTTGTCAATTCACAATATGACATTAATCATAATCCTCATACATACATTCCATTTTATTAGAGTGTGTTGTTTATATATTTGTTAAGAAAGCTAAGTTGAACTATTGATAGTTTTAGATATACGTATTGTAAATTATATTTTATATGTACATTCCTAGTTAAACTTTTATCTCATTTTACATTGATTGCTTCATTGAATATTAATAAATTTTTTTTTTATTTCTTTGAGATGTGTTTTGTTTTGATTTTATAAGAGACTTCTTTAATATCTTCATAACACTTGTGTCATTTGTAAGATTTAACGTATCATTGAAATCTAATACAGGGATTAAACTTAGCAGGCATTCAAATAAAAGTCTGTTCTGATCCGGAAGCTTCATAAGGCTTGTTTTTAGACAAAAAGAGACTGAGAATATGAAGACTTAATTAAGGGATTTTGATGATGTCTATTCATTTAGCATGTATAGACTAGAAATCCAAAATGAATTGACATACCTTGCAGCCTTCCTGGCCCTTTAACTCATTTTCAATGGTCTAATCATTGGAATATCAAAGAATACAATAAACTATATTAAGTTCATACTGGTGTGAAGCTAGCCCGCGCAATTCTAGCCTGCAATTTATTTAAAATCCGCCAACACGCAATTCTAATTTTTGCACAGAAAAAAATATTTCTTACCCTTTATCATTAAGATAAACAATATTACATCAATACACAGTCCAGAAGAAGAAAATACCTTTTATAAAAACAACCTGGTTATTAAGACCACAAGACTAATTTTTCAACAAAAAACGGAAAATTACCTCTCCGGCGTAATACGCTTTTTCCCATCTAGGCCTTTCTGTCACAGATTTATCTATCCAACTAGATAATTTGGTGAAAATTTCAAGAACCCTAGAGTGGTAAAACAGATCTAACAAGAGCTCAAAAGACAGATACCCCTCCCAAAAATGAAATTTTGAACAAAAGTTAGGGTGAACTTGCGTATCTGGCGTCAGACGCTTTTCCCCATCTTGGCCTTTCTGTCACAGATTCATCTATCCAACTAAAAGATTTTGAGAAAATTTCAAAAACTCTAGAGGGGTAGAACAGTTCTAACAAGAGCTCAGAAGGCAGATACCCTCTTCCGAAAAATGAAATTTTGAACAAAGGTTAAAGTTGAACTAGCGTATCTGGCGTCAGACGCTTTTCCCCATCTAGGCCTTTCTGTCACAGATTCAGCTTTCCAACCACAAGATTTGGTGAAAATTTTAAGAACCCTAGAGGGATAGAACAGTTCTAACAAGAGCTGAGAAGGCAGATACCTCTTCCAGAAAATTGAAATTTTGAACAAAGGTTAAGGTTGAACTAGCGTACAATGTATCTGACGTCAGACGCTTTCTCCCATCTAGGCCCTTCTTCATAGATTTTGCTATCCAACCACAAGATTTGATAAAAAATTTGAAGAACCATAGAGGGGTAGAACAGTTCTAACAACAGCTCAGGAGGCAGATATCCGAATGAAGTCGGAACCTTTCTTGAAATTTCATTCACTGCATTGGTCATGTTTGTATTTATTAATTTAGATTGATTTAGTAATAATTATTTTGAGTTATTCGAAAAAGGCTTTTTTAAACTTTTAAATATTTTGTATGTCAATTTATTTTATAAAAACCAATGGCGACTAGATTTATTTGATAATTATTTAAAGATCAATTACATCTTACTAAATAATAGATATTACTTTGCAATTTTGCCAAGGTGAGAGGTTCTGAGTTTCGCTAAACAATTTAGCTTAATTGATTAACTATCGCATCATATTACGGCGTAAGGACTTGCACCATGTACTTCCTATACCAGAACCACTTGTATTTTATGCATGGTTGACACATTTCCAAAATTTTTGAAAATTAATCCAAGAAGACCCTAGTTTTCTTTGATAAAAACGGGAATATTTGTGGATACAGAATGGATATACATGTATCATTTAATGTTGTTCAGGGTTAGTTGACCATCTTTTTCTACAAAAATGGTCTTTTTAGTGAATTTTAAAATTTTCTGTATTGTTGCCAAAATGTTTAATGCATTGAGAAAATTTAAATTGGGTATATAGATAGTGCAGTAAAGTTTGCATAATACTAGATTATGAGCTAAACTGGCCAATTTTGGTTTATATTTGCAGGACTGAGTCTGTAACCATAAGAAAAAAGAAAACAACATAGCATTAACTATAATGGCTTATTTCAACTTGTTTTATGTTGCTAAAATCAGTGCGATTAGAATGAAGTCATTTGTTATAGTTTTCAGTGTTTAAGTTTAAAGGTCGGGTTAAGTACAAAACAGGTAAAATTGTCTAATTTATGTTTTCGGGCCTTAGTTTGAGTTGTTTTGAACAGTTTCTTCTGTAATTTATTGTATTTTTCTGAATTATCTGTGGAAATGCAATCGTTGTATATGTTTAAACATTAAAAGTCCATGGAAACTGTGCCAACATAAACAAACTTATCAGTTTTCCTGTCTTTATCAAAATTTCAGTTTGTGCTCCTTTTGATATTTTTTGCCATCATTAGAAGAAAACCATTACAAAAATCTTCAATTTATGCAACTACTATTTATCGATTCTATTAGAACAACTTTTTATGCATATTGACAAGTAGTGAACTAGGAACTAGGAACTCCTCGAGATATCATCATTTAGCCTAGGGAAATCAAAAACGTTAAAGTTAGACGACTCAAAAAGCAATCACGATAGCCTACTTTGCTAATAAACGGATAATCCAATGACCTTATCCCTGTGCTTCTTTAAAAGTGGAGATAATATACACGTCTTTTCAAAAATATCGTAGTCTTTAAGTTCCCTGCAAAATTTGTGACCTTGACCTTTGAACCACTATCGTGACTGCTAAATTAATGCTACAAAAATGTTAAAGTAATTCAGATTATTTACCAATTTATACAAATTTAGTAAGAATCTGTGACCTTAACTTTTGACCAATGACATTAATATACATATTTAAAAGTATCCACAATTTATGGATCCTGCTCTCGTTACACTGAACATATTTTACCTTAAAACATAGAAGAGCGAGTAACCGAAAACATCCGAATTAAAGAGGATGTGATTTAAAATCTATAAAACTATTGAATGGCGCGAGAAAAAAAAATATATTCGGAGGTATACAATTAACCATAGTAATATCATCTGGGCCTTCAAAAGGGTATATCGTAATTTTAAGCTCTGCAGACAAGTACTCAATCCTTCCATTCACATAACCCTGATAATGTGTCAAAAGTAAATACTCTCACCTCAAATTTAAGTCTATGTCTGACCTGGCCGGGAATTGAACCAACATCAGATCCTCCACCCCGTCTCCAAGAAGATCCGCCTCTAAACGACCTAGACATTATTTAGTTGGAGTTTGGTTTGTGGTCTTAGGTGTCAGCTTGCGAATCACAATGCCTTGCATCTATAAAGTTAATTCCCCTGCCATTTGTTTAGTTTTTCTAACTGCTGTATGTCCATTTTTTCTATGAGTACTCCAGTTTTCTTTACCATTTCCCAATATGATTACCTTCATACAGTGAATTATCTGCACCAGGATGCTAAATACCATCAACATAGCATAGCATAGCATAGCATAGCATAGCATGAATGCAAACTAGTTAAATGCCAGCTTGCAAGGTTCTTAATCTTTTCGCAGTGACAGCTGTAGTGAGAAAATGTGTCATTTGCATAATGATTGCTGTACCATGTTAATATTTATCTCAAAGTCAATGCTTAGAATAAAAAACAAGTTCCTGTATCAACACAAAAGATTAAGAAAAACAATACATAATTTTTCATACATGTTTTGATAATTTCCACAATGAATGAACACTCAGTAATCAAAGTTTAATGAGAAATAAATATTTGTATATTTTAATCACATCATGCAACATTTTCCTACAAAAAGGGCTTCTTGGTTCATCAAGACAATAAAAAATGCATCTTCCATTACTGCGAATTTATATCTATTTCTTAAAACCTTTTCAGCACTTATGCACTTGTTTTGTATACTAGAATATTCATATGGTATTTTCCTTCATATTCGTAACACAAAATGCTTGTATCATCATATGACCCCATCTTTTCCTTCTTAAAAGTTTCTTTCCTGTTGTACAGTGAATTTTTAAACTCTTATTTTTGAGTGAATTTTTAAGGTTCCTTTTTTGGGGATAGTTTTCAACCGTCGAAATCATCACTTATTTTTTTATCTTGGTCCTTTTTTCTTATTTTGATCATACTTCAATGTAGTTTTTACTTTCAATGTTTTCAAGCATTGTTTATATGCATAAAACAGGGTCATAAGTAAGGGTCATGACCTTTTTTTTAAGACATTATTTCTTACTAAATAAGATCTTTTTGCTACACTGTTCCAATTATATACATTTTTTGTTTAATGCAACTAACTAAATGCCATAAAGTGATTTCAGTACTTTCAATACTTTGATTAGCTCATAGTTGTGATAAAATAGTGCATAAAAAACTCAGGGACCTTTACTAGACCCTGCTCAATTAAATCTTTTAATAGATGCCACTGTGCAATTTTGCCAAGGTGAGAGCTTCTGAGGTTTGCAAAAGAGTTAGTCTGAGTTGGTTGACACAAGAACTTATTACTGAAATATGGGTGCATGAAACTAAATATTATGACCAAATTTGGGCAATTTTGACTGTCATTTCATGACTGGGTATCTGCCTTCTCAGCTCTTGTTAGAACTGTTCTACCCCGCTAGGGTTCTTAAAATTTTCACCAAATCTTGTGGTTGGAAAGCTGAATCTGTGACAGAAAGGCCTAGATGGGAAAAAGCTTCTGAAGCCAGATTCTAGTTCAACCTTAACCTTTATTCAAAATTTCATTTTTCGGGAGGGGGTATCTGCGTTCTCAGCTCTTGTTAGAACTATTCTACCCCTCTAGGGTTCTTGAAAATTTCATCAAATCTTGTAGTTTGATAGCTGAATCTGGGACAGAAAGGCCGAGATGGGAAAAAGCGTATTACGCCCGAGGCGTAATTTTCCGTTTTTTGTTGAAAAATTAGTCTTGTGGTTTTAATATACAAGTGGTCTTTTTGAAAAGGTATTTTCTGCTTTTGGACTTTGTATTGAATAATATTGTTTATTTTAATGATAATGGGAACTTCTCTGGAAAAAAAAAAGAATTGCGGGCTGGCGGTTTTTGATAGGAATTGCGGGCTAGCATTGGGGCTAGCTTCACACCAGTAAAGTTCAGCCATGTCTGGGATTTACCTTATTGTTTCGGTACATTAGACATGGAGGCATTGTTGCTAGTTGGTGTAGAATTGGACTTATCAATTCACTCATTCTTTTATTTAGAAGAAAAAAAATCCAACTCCTGTTTGTCCTTTGTCAAGGTTTACAATCATTTCAATACCGTCTGCTGCATTGTGTCGACTTTGCATCAACAAGAAATACTTTGTACACTGCATTAACGATGAGATTTTTTTTTAGCCATGTGACTGGACACACAATTTAAATTAATTCAGGAAATAACCTATATAATAAAATTCAATCGTTGTATGGCACAAATTTTAAGTGTTTCATATAGATCTTGACTATGGTATTATTTGATTTTTATCAGTTTGCCACAGTTTTGTTAACACGTGAGCTTGAAGCTTCTTGAAAAACCGTCTTGATCAAATTAATTTAATATCTCTATGTGTTAATCGACTGAACTTCATACCTGTATGTGTATCGACTGTGTGTACTTTATATCTGTATGTGTATCGACTGTGTGTTAAATCTCTATGTGTGAGTCGACTGTACTTTATATCTGTATGTGTATCGACTGTGTGTTAAATCTCTATGTGTGAATCGACTGTACTTTATTTCTGTATGTGTATCGACTGTGTGTACTTTATACCTGTATGTGTATCGACTGTGTGTACTTTATACCTGTATGTGTATCGACTGTGTGTTAAATCTCTATGTGTGAGTCGACTGTACTTTATACCTGTATGTGTATCGACTGTGTGTTAAATCTCTATGTGTGAGTCGACCGTACTTTATATCTGTATGTGTATCAACTGTGTGTTAAATCTCTATGTGTAAGTCGACTGTACTTTATACATGTATTATGTATCGACTGTGTGTTAAATCTCTAAGTATGCATCGACTGTATTTAAAATCTGTACGTTTGTAAAACTGTGCGTCAATTTTGTACTTGTGAAACAACAATATTTGAAATCTGGCGCGTGTATCCACTGTACTTAAGATCTGTGTAAATTGATTGTACATAATATCTGTATGTGTGAATTAACTGTACTTAATATCTTAACGTGTTAATCAACTGTACGTTCGTGTGTGTTACTGTACCTGAAATCTGCACTAGTATCTACTGTGCTTGATATATGTGCTTGTGAATCGATATAAAAGAGTTTTATAATCTTCAACCCTGATATACTAGTAATTTATCTTACAAAATAAATGCATAACATAGCTTTTTAATGTATTATTGATAAAATAATTAACAATCTCGAGGGTTCTTACAAAGATAGGTAAGACAAGCATCATTGATAATAAAACTGCCTTCTTTAGACGCTATCTAAAGTTACGGCTAAAAGGTACCAAATGATGCAGTAAGGTACCTGTTAGGAGCTCATACCAATTAAAATATCCGAAAAAATCAACTTTGTGTTATTTTCACGAATGAATTTTAAAAAAACTCGTAACTTATTTATAAAGAACATTACTTAATGTTTAATCATGGAAAAGCTGTGCCAAAAATGAAATCAGTAACTTTCAAGACAACTAAAGAATTGCTTTTATTTATCAAATTCAACAACAGGTAATAATTCATGTGCACATAGATAACAAATCAAATCTTTATCGAAAATATTTGATTGTAATGACCCATTTATTGACAAATGTAGATAAATCATGGAGATAACAGTTTTTAGCCAATACAGGAAGTCAACATTGGTCCCGGTCGAGAACTGAATTAATGATAAAACTAAGCATGTTTTTACAGAAATGACATTTACCAGTACAAGGAAGTTAGAATGTCACATGATTGATTATAATATTTGTAATCATAATAGGGAAATTATTTACGCCCTTTGTATGATTTCTTTTGGAACATTTTGCTCTATTTGTATTAGTTAGGATAACAATGAAGCGTGTCAATTCCATTATATTTGTCTTGGTAAGTATCATTGAATAGATGTTTTACCTTAAGACCCTTACAAAAAATGTAAATACTGTCGAATCTTTTACCCCCCTTTTAAAAGCCACCTGTCTTCAATTCCTCTAGAACCGTTTTATGATAACATAAGCCTATGTATGTAGAAGTTAATAGTCCACTTTTTCGGAAAAGGTCTATTTTTCATTTTTAATTGTTTGAACTTTTGAACAACTAGCTAGCTGTTAGAGGCACTCTGATAACACTTTAACCACGCTTCTTGATATTTATTTCACTGTTCGTCTAAGTCGGGAGTTGTATTATCATAGGTCCCGTTGTGCTTTTCTATTTCTGTGACCGTTTTATATTCTCTATATAAGTTTCACTGTCTAATGGATTCAGGGACAAGCCTATATTGATATTCAAATAAATACCTTACCTGTCAACAAAAGGCAACCATTTTATCAATCACTATGGGCACCCTCAATTACTGCTTAATTTCAGGGGGGAAAAAGGAGCCAAGTAATCTTTGTATTGCTGAAGGTTTAAAAACTTGAAATAACAGATACGTATGTTTATGTATAAACCTTACTCCGCTTTCGGTTTGCTGCACACTTATGTTGAAAAATGATTCTAGATGAGGCTTCCGATAAAAGTGTTAGAACATAATCATTTCATATTTAAGCGTACGTTGAAATGAATGCTACTCTATACAAACATGCAAAATGACGTCATGTATGATCGATTTCTTAACATTTTTAACGAGATGATGTAAAAAGAACGTGTAATATTGCCAGTTCTTACCAAACATATTTTTACGTTACGTTCCTGAGTACCCGTCACTTCTTGTTAAGTTTTAAATACAGAAAAAGGTTTTCCCATCTATACAACTTTCGGGAGAGCATTAGAATACGATATTCTTCTTACGACAGAGAGTAAAAAACAGATGTTTTTCCACGGTTAGTGAGAAAATAGGTTTTCATCAAAGAATAGTTTCAGTTTGAAGGACAAATGAAGCCTTCATATAATTCTGCAGCTCAAAAATAGTATTTTATGAAGGTGATTCGAAATTGTTGATCACACACACACACACACACACACACACTCTCTCTCTCTCTCTCTCTCTCTCTCTCTCTCTCTCTCTCTCTCTCTCTCTCTCTCTCTCTCTCTCTCTCTCTCTCTCTCTCGTCAAATATCATGGGTATTTCGCAGTATAGTTTCGTTTTAGTCGAAAATTAAATGCTGCTGTTTTGACCTTTGCAGATAGGATTGTTTGCAACACAAACATTGAAATGTCGATAAGCTTTAGACCGTTACTGTCAATTAGCCAAAGAATTTATTATTATTATTATTATTATTATAGCGTGTATCAATTGCCTAAATCGATTGACGTTATGTTTTTCATGTAAATGGTTTTATTTTCACGTGTTTCCTTGCAAACGTAATGTCAGAAATTATCAATGGACGTAAAAATTACTATATAAAGTACTGTGTGGGTAATTGCAATGAAATATAAAAGTGTTTGTTAACAACAACTGAAATTTAAATGAGTAACGTGCATTTACTCTGCATCAATATCACTTATGATTTAACTGATAAATTGAGATCCAGTGGCGTGGTTGTTTACTTTAGACATACACTCGACATAATGATACAGTCCTCTCTAGTGACTTGGTTCTTAAAATTGCAAACAGGGTTTAATTCATCTGGCTTTCTATGTTCCATAAATGATTAACTTTGTTTTAAAATTCACTGGTTTAACATAAATTTATGCCGATTGAAAAGGGTACCTGATTTCTACAAGTCCGTTTAGTAATGTTTGTATGAATGGTTGCCAATTACACGAATTCGTTTTCTGTCATGAAACATATTTCCTATTCAGTTTTGAAATATCACAGAACGTGATTTGAATTAAAATTTAAAACAAACTTCGTTATGTAAAGGGCTCAGAAAACAAAAAATCTTGTGTTTTCTGGAATTCAAAACCCCAAAAATTGCCTGATACAATGAGGATTTTTTAAAAATAGACATTATTATTATTATTATTATTATTATTATTGCGTAAAGGGGTTAACAACCATTCAAGACCGTTAAACGTTAAATGCATGTGATTTATTTTTGTGTAAAAACAATGATGTAAATTTCTGATAAACTCCACCAACATATCATTAGTTTTCACTTGCACAACTAATTAAGTGGGTGCGTTTGTAAGCGTTTAAAGCAATAACATACATTTTGGGTTCCTTGAAATAAGCAACTACACTAGAAGAAGCATGGGTTTTCTCAATTTGCAAAACATACAAAGTATAAATATGTACTTCGCGTTTGGCGCTTGGTGTTTATGTTTTAATAAACTCTTCTTTTTTAAAAAAAATGGATCATCACAGGACTATTCTTAATGATTTTTTTTTAAATTTTTTGATTTCAGATTTATTTCATAATTTTTGAGTAAAATTTAGATATCATAAATAGAAATATTTCTTTCTTCTAATTTTCTTTTTCCTTATTTCTTTCTCTCTTTTTTTCTTTCTTAAGTCGTTTGTTTTTAAATTCGAAAACGGTTCGAAGATTTACTGAATTTTGAGTTTTTAAAGTTTTTAACTAAAAAACAAAGCCGTGAACATAACAAAATTTTTTTAAATATAATTTTCAACATTTTGAGATTTTCAAAAAATATCTTTTTGAAAAAAAATATGGGAGAATTTCTTGTTAACCGTTTATTTAGATGTTTCTGATGTAATAAAAATTTCATTTTTTATGTAATTACGAGAATTGTATGTTCTAAATTTTATTTGCACGCCACAAAATCACTGAAGCTTTATGATGTTTTAAAATAAGCTAATAAATCCTTTGAATTGGGGAGACTACTTCTGCAAGGAATAATCTTTTAATTGTCAGTGAAGGGACGTTGATTTTGACATAGAGGTAAACTAAAAAATAAGAAAAATAAAAATTATTCTTAAAATGATTGGATAAATTTTTATTTAAGAAAAAAAATGCATAGTATATAGAATGTTCTAGAGATAACACGTTGTCGATTGAGCACAGAAACAGCAATTGTAACAGTTAACTGATTTTGACCATTTATAACATGCCGGTCTTTATCTTTAGTACGATGACCGATAGCGGCCGCCAAAATACAACTGCAGAGTAGTATGTTTTTGTACGTGTACACATTTCGCATGTACAAAACACAACTGCAAAGTAATATGTTTTTTTTTTCTAAAAATTATTTATTGTTTTTGAGTCAATCTATCTCTGTTAAACTTGATGTAAAATAGGTGCAATATAAAGCGATCGAAAAAACTAGCCTGATACCTATAAATTCAGAAAATCTTGTATTTTTTTGTCTAAACATATATCAGGGCCTATGGACTTGTGTGTATACATCAAGTATACATAAAACTCTAAATCTTTTTTTCTTTGCATGATTAGAATATTTGACATGTTAATCTTCAATTATACTTAATATAACAAACAAGTAATAATACATTTGTATTGCAATGCAATAATGCGTTTGTTACATGTACATTAAAACGTATTTCTTCATGTTGATTATCGCAAACACTTTATTATCCATCGTAGATTGATATGTTTCTGGATCGCCTCGATAGTCAGTCAGCAGAGCGTCCGCTTAAAGAGCGGGAGATCGACGGTTCGATCCACGGCCGCGTCATACTTAAGACATAACAAGAGGCCCAAGAGGGCCTGTATTACTCACCTGGCTCTATGAAGCCCTTTCCTACTTAACATTTCTCACTCTTTATCAACCATTTTACAGCTATATAGAGCAATGGCTGTTGTCTCGGATACTAGATATAATACACACACACACACACACACACACACACACACACACACACACACACACATATATATATATATATATATATATATATATATATATATATATATATATATATATATATATATATATATATATATATACTAGATATAATGAGCGCTTAAACATCTTCATGCCAAGTTTGATTCAAATTGGATAAATGGTTTAAGAGAAGATTTTCAAAGAATCAAGCTATAAATACATCTAATTTGTAAATTCCATGAATATTGTGCTAATGAAGAAATTTACTGAAAAACCTATAATACATGTTACATGGCCAACTACCTAATTTCTTTGTTTTAAATGTGATCGGTCGAAAAAAAATCCATATTGGCAATTTATTTGTTTGTGCTATTAATAGTAAAAGTAGGCCATCTTTGATATGGGACAAAAATGCCAAACAATTTTTTTCTCATTAATGCCTAGAGACTTTTCATGCCATATTTGGTTCAAATTCGCTTAATAGTTTCAGAGATTTTTAGAGTTATATTAAAATACATCTAATTTGCATAAGTTTCATGAAAACACACCATCGAAAAAAATTACCGCAATATGTGTTAAATGGCCAACCACTTACTTCTTAAATTGAACAAAATCTGTCGAAAATTAAATCTGTCGGCTATTTCTTTATTTTTGCTGATGATTGTAACGGCGGTTATCTTAGATAAGGGGAGGGGGTAAGGCCGCATATAATTTTTACTCATTTCTACTCAAATACTTTTCGTGCCATCTTTGGTTCAAATCGGCGCAGTAGTTTCAGAGGAGAAGATTTTCAAAGAATCAGGCTAAAATACATCTAATTTGCATATTCCATGAATATCACGCAAACGAAATTTTTACGGCAAAACCAGTAACATACGCTAAATGTCCAACTACCTATTTTCTAAGTTTGAAATTTGAATGAAATTGGTCAAAAACGATCCATAATGGCAAATATTTCAAGTAACGGTCGCAACTTGGATTAGGGACAGAAATGTCGGACACAAGTTTTACTCATTAGCACCTAAGCATCCCCATACCAATTTTAGTTCAAATCTAGTGGGGAATTTCATAGATGATTAAAGTTTACTGACCGACGGACGCATGTACACACACACACACACACACACACACACACACACACACACACACACACACACACACACACACACTTCACCATGTCATAAACTTACGTGGCCTTCGGGCCAGGTGAACTAAAAATTGGTAGTTGCTGCTTCCTCGCCTGGCGCTCGGCATTTAGGGGAAAGAGCAACGACTTGTGTGCTCAGTGTCTGTATAATTGGACTGAATGGGGTATTAATGTTTATGTGTGGCATAATACTTCAGTGAGCTAGCACAATAAAACCAGTTAGGTCTGGGCTAGTACAAGTAGAACAAGACATCCATGCACTCATAAATGCAGAGATTTGACATTAAAAGTTGTTCCCGTCCCGAATTGCTGAAATACTGCTGATGGAACGTCAACCACCAACACAGCAACAACATATTTATTTCTGGATTATTTTAGTCCTTCACATGGTAGAATCTGATTTTAATATATAATAAGTAAACATGGGGCAATTATTTTCATCAGCACATATAGATCATGTTTATCTCTGTTTAACTTTTTGTTCCTCAAAAATATATCAAAACATTTAAAGACATCAAAGAACAGTTTCCTACACCAACGAATTCCAGTTACAAGGTTCGTTGAAATCCTATATATATGCATAATAAATCTATTTTTTTTTATGGCAGATATAGGTCACCTCCACAGTTTTTTTAATTATTAAAGATATTTTTATTACTTTTCTTGTTGCATTTTGTACATGCAAAACGTGCACATGTACAAAAATGTACCACTCTGCAGTTGTTTTGTACATGCGAAATGTGTCCATGTACAAAACCATATTACTCTGCAGTTGTTTTTTAGGCGGCCGCAATCGGCCATCGTACTTTAGTGTTAAAAATAAGATTGTATGTCTGACAAATATTAAGCTTGCTTGCATAAAATTGTTGTCTATACTCCAGTGTATCGTCAGTATTAGTGAAATAAAAATAATTAAAACAATTATCATATTTATCATTCAAACCAAATAATTTTTGTTTGCAGATGATTCTATTAAATTCCACAAACTGTGGTGAAAAGGAAACTACCGGTCACTTTAGTCATGACAATAACACATTCAACGCTACTTTTAACGGGCTTCGTCCATTTACGGTATATAATTTATCTGTAAAAGCATTAACCTCTGCTGGACCAGGTGAAGTAAAGTATCAACGTACAGATGAAGAACGTAAGTATTTCAAAAGTTACATCCAAAACTTTTTTGTACAATATAAAAACATATGAATAACTGTTTTGAAAAAGTCAATGACCATGTATTATACATGAAAAAGATATGCTGGACAACTGGATTTCAAATGAAATTCTTCATTATTATCCATTATCTTTCTTGTGTGCCTAAATCTGTTTGTAGGATGCATTCCAGTGAAGGGGTTCATGGAACGGCGACTTGGTATTGTAACTGGTACATGTTGCTTAGATGTGTCAGTGTTGTTTTAGTATGTCTCAAGTTATTTGGATTGCAGGACTAGTTTTATAACATTTTAAAATTAAAAAAAAATCAGAAAAAAAAAAATCAGATGTAAGATTGAAGTACTCGGCAGTTTCATTGACCTAAACAATACCTGGTAGTATTTAGCATACCAAAATATATTCCCTTTCTAAAAAACCGAGTTTTGAAAAAAGCCATAGTTTGTTTCATTTCTAATATCATTGCATTTTTGCGTCAACAAAAAATTGCTTTGTAGAGTCATTACATAATGTATTCTAATGCAAATATTTTGTATTGGACCTTGACCGCAGTAAAATTAGGAGATAACTGTTTTGTATTTAAGAGTTCCGACCGTAAAACGTGGATTTTACAGTCGCAAATTGAGGTCTACCTGGATCAATATAAATCAAACTATAAAATTATTTTATCAATGGAATCAAGTGAACTATATTTTTGGCGTAACGACATCGGTGTACATTAATGATTTAGTTTTGCGTATGTAAACTAAAATTAAACTTGATCGGAGCAGTGTGGATTTCCATCAATTAAACTGATTTTATAGTATATTTTATTTATTTTGCATAAGAATGGAGATAACTGTTTTGCATTTGAAAAGTTCCGATCGCAAAACGTGGATTTTACTGTCGCAAAATACCGCTTACCTGGCTCCGCAAGCGTCGCCGTAGACCTCAATTTGCAACGTTTTACAGTCGGAACTCTTCAAATACAAAACAGTTATCTCTAAATCTAACAAATAAGTTTATAAAAGTCCTCTCTGTTATTACTTTTTGAACGTACATGTATTTTGTACGACGGCGTGGAATGGTCAAATGAAGAAAAAAAATTAATTCGTTCGAACAATTCACTAATATTCGTACGAACGATTTAGCTAATTCGTCCGAACGAATACGTTAATTTGGCCAAGTTTTTGGTCATTACATGTTTAATATTCTACCGTTAACTTGACTTATTGGAATTAAAATTACAGTGAAGAATATTCAACTTTCTTTGAGAGGATGTAAACAGTTTTAGCTGTGCTATGCGCTGATGGCATTGGAAAGTTAGGGTTCTTAATTGCGTCTAGTGTACCGTGCCTTGAAACGTAACACCGTCCTAGCTACCTTTGGCTTTCATTTCTTACTGACGAGGCTAAAGAACAGTCATAACTGGTACCCCTTAACAATCGTTGAGTCAAAACTGGCCCAAGTAAGAATGAAAAACAACAACAACAACAACAACAATAATAATAATAATAATAATTATTATTATTATTATTATTATTTTTTTAATTATAATTATAATATAAATATAATTACCCCTTAACAATCATTGGGTCAAAACTGGCCCAAGTTAGAATGAAAAACAACAACAACAACAACAACAACAACAACAACAACAACAACAACAATAATAATAATAATAATAATAATAATAATAATTATTATTATTATTATTATTATTATTATTATTATTATTATTATTATTATTATTATAAAACTAGGTTCAATCCCCATTAAAGATATTCTTAATGCTAGCAAGTTCAAAGAATGGTGACATAAAACAATAAGTCATTTAGATCAATCGATTTCTATGATATCTCGGAACTTTTACAATTATAAAGACCTGTTAAGGGTACTAGGTATGACTTATCTTTAGCCATGCACTTCTCATTAAGAAATGAAAGTAGTGGGTATCTTAGACGTTGTCACGAAGCCATCAGCACATGACAGGCCGGGACTGACTCGGGATTTGAAAATGAATAATGACGGTAAATCGTTGCAATCCAGTAATTGAAATTTATTAAGTGAGAAATGAATACGAGAATCGAAAGAGAACGCGACAGTTTCCTGTATTTCAGAAAGGATTTTATTCTGATGACGTCACACGGTGCCCCCTTCCATGATCAATTGTTGACAAATCTTTTTCTTATGTATTCTTGCCGAATAAATCATATGCATACAACAGTAAAATAAGTCTTTTGGTAATCATTGAAGTCATGTGAAGGAAAGATTGATTTTTTTAAAAGTATCGGGCCTTGTTTATAGGTAATCCTATGAATATATTCTGATTTACTCAATATGCAAATAAGCTCTGCCATAAAGGTTAATCGAAGACAAATCGAAAGGTCAGAAACTGGAGATGTTAATGTTAAAAAAAGCGCAAACTAATATCAAATTTAGGTTTATGAATTTCATAGAAATATACAAACGCGACAAAAAATAATAATTATGAGGCTTAACATAATATGTTTGATATTTAAAACGGTCAGAAGGTTAAACATGAAACCAATGTAAACACCGTTCTACTGACTTCCGGTTTTTGGCGCGAGGTAAACGTGATCTGTAAATAGGCCACAAACTAGTACATGCATTTTTAAATAGATTTCGCCACACGCGAAAGCTTGAGTTTACAGAATTGCTTTTTATATATACAACTATACTAGAATATATATATATATACTAAATGATATCTATGTCTATAGTTGGCGAATCTGGTTATATCTGTATATTAATTGTCTGCTAATCGACTCCTGCAAGAATTCACGCGTTTTTAGTCAAATAAAAACATCGTCTCTTGTTTAATAATGACTAGCAGAGAGGTAAGATCAGATTTCAATATTCGAACTAGTTTTTAAATAAAGTAAAAACGATAAAATCAAACGCCATCAATTTGCTGGTTGTTATATTTGTTTACATGCAGTGAAATATAACGTCCGATATAAAAACTGTTTCTCTAGATGGGTAAAAAGTGGCGCTAAATTATATGTTCGTTTATATCGCACAAGATTTATGATATGTTTATTTGGGTTCACATATTTATGATATAACAATTTATTGCCACATTGTTTATGATGTGGCAATTTTGAGTCACACTGTTTAAAAAATGGTATTTTCTTTCCGCATGGTTTATAATATTGTCATTTAATGTCACATGGTTTATACTATAGCCCTTGGTGAAACCTGGTTTATATTATGGTCATTTTGAAGCGCGTAGTTTATGGTATAATCAGTTATTACCGCATGGTTTATTATATGGTCATTTAGTGCCAAATGGTTTTTATATGATCATTTAGACTCACGTTGTATATGATATTGTCATTTGACTATCATGGTTGATGAAACGGCCATTAAGTGCTACATGGTTATAAAATAGTTATTTAGTACCATATGTTTAACTTGAATATGGTCATTTAGTGTCGCATGGTTACTTCTATAATCATATTGAGTCACATGGTTATTACATGATCATTTAGTGTCACATGGTTTATGATATGTCTGTTTTGAGTCACACGGTTTATAATATACTTGAATCACATGGTTTATGGTATGGTCATTTTGAGTCACACAGTTTATGATATGTTCAGTTTAAGTCGCATGTTTTATAATATGGCCTGTCACATAAGCTCCACATGGTTTTTACTCGATCATTTTCAGTCGGGTTGTTATAATATGATCATTTTGGGCCACATGGCTTATCATATAGTCATTTTGAGTCATATAGTGTAAGATAAGGCCATTTTGGAGTCACACGATATGATATTGTCAATCTGAGTCACATGGTTTATGATATGACCATTTGGAGTAAAACAGTTTATGTTATTGTCAATATGAGTCAGATGGTTAATGATATCATGTAAGCTGCACATGATTTTTGAAATGATAATTTTGAGTCGCATTGTTGAAAAAATGTTCTTTTTGAGTCACCTGGCTTTTGATATAATTATTTTTGACACATGGTTTACAATATGGTCAGTTTGAGTCACATGGTTTATGAATTGGCTATTTGGTACCACATGGTTTTTGATATGATCATTTTGAGTCGCATTGATAATGATATACAAGTAATAATTTTAAGTCGCATGATTTATATGATTACTTTAAGTTGCGTGGTTAATGATGTAATCATTTTAAGGCACATGGTCTGTGATATGGTCAGTTTGAATCACATAATTTATGATATGGTCTTTAAGTATCCTATGGTTAATGATATGGTCATTTTGTGTCACATAGTTTATGAGATGGCCATATAGTGCCGTATGGTTTAAGAACACTGAAATTGATAATTATTTTAATTATTAAATTTTTGGATAGACATGTATATTAGAATATTGAAGGTATTGATATTACGGTCATCGTGATATATGATTAAAGGTCATAAGACATAGCAGCATAACCATTAGTATACTGAAATTGAAATGATTTGGAAATATTTAATTGTACTATAGTAACTACATACATATTGGCTATTTATAAATAAATTGTGACTAGATATTTCTGAGAAAACTCGGGTAAGCGTTAAGGCACATGGGCCTCTTGCTGAAATGGTTATTTATTGCCACATGGTATATGATTTGTTTTTTTAAAAAAAAAAAAAAAAAAAAAAAAAAAAAAAAAAAAAAAAAAAAAAAAAAAAAAAAAACATACTTCATAGAATGGCATATTTATGCCACTTGGTTTGTGAAATGCAACATGGTTTAAGATATGACTATTTATTGTAACATGAATTATGATATGGTCATTTAATGCCCCATGCATAGTTAATGATTATTTAAATGATTTATGTCTGCAGAATGGTGTATGGTCATTAAATGAGAAGATTAAAGCCAGTAGGCATTGCACACAACATGCATTACTGCTGTCTTTCAATGCACTGCAAATTGAACATATCTACCACTACACATACAAAGTCCGACAATTTTACATGACATAATTTTGAAGAGAGAGCAAAAATCACATTCAATCAAATATTCATTTGTCTTTCGCAAATCAGGAATTTAAGTACTTTGTTTATTACCAGTTATAATTTGATTCTTTTGCATGTATTTAAATTCGTGTGAACACTCTGGTATATAAGCGCATAACATCCACTTTGGGACAGTTAATTATTGTCTCGTCTAAATCATACAAATTCATCATCACTAATTCGGCTAAAAGTTGGTCATTCACATTTGATTATTGTTGTTATTCATTCATTTTGGCTCCAACAATTTCGTTTTAAGTTTTCACATAACGATGCTTTCATATAATTACAGTAAATATGCTTTCATAATAAATAGTATGAAATATTTTGCTTTTCCATTGACTTTCCAATCAAAAACTTCAAAAGCACTGAGAAAATAAAATTCGAACTAACAATTACTTAAAAGATTTTAGCAAGTAGTTTAACCTTGTTACAGCAAACTAAGCTACTGATTTCGTAGTACATAAGACACGTTTACAGACTCTTTGAATGACTGATCTGCATTGTCGGCCCGGGCTTAAACGTTATGTTGCTTTGATTCGTTGTTGTTTGTCTTGATAGTTCAGTTTGTACAACACTTGTCATTGGCACGGAATGTTCGGTTTTCGGAATAATTTCATAGAAATGTTCAGATTTAATAACACCAGTTTGTCGCTGATGTTTCTCCCTGAGTTGACAGTTATTCTGGAAAAGGTAAAAACACAAATAAAAATATTGTTAAAAATAATCACAAAGCAGTGATAAATGATGTCACATGCAAAAACCCAATCTCTTTGAAATTAAAAAAAAAATTACTTTTTTAAATTTCACACTATTGTTAAATGCCGAGGAATGATCTTAATTTTCCCCACTGGTAAACAAAAACTGTAAGGGAAGGGTTGATCTATGAACAGTAATGCACATGTTGCTGAGTTATAGTACCTTACTGATAAATTATACATGGCTAACCTGTATGAAAAATTTAGTTCAATTTAAGAAAACACAAATACCATTCAACATCATCAACTCTCAATTTATTAATGATAAGGGGTATTAAAATGTCTCCAAAATAATTTCCTTTTTATATTAAGAAGCACTTAATCTCTTGTTTACTCCTGTTGTAATAATGGAATCTACTTTGGTGGGAAAATTTAGCATTTGTTAATACTAAGAACACGGAGAGGTAAAACATTATTAAACTGTTTTACAAGTAGGTCACATTTCAAACATATGTTTGTATACAAATACTACATTTTCACCTTTAACTCCTATTTCACATTTATTTTTATAAAAATCACATTAAATATAAATATTTTTCGAATTTTTTAAGGTACCATTGAATTTCATGTTATAGAGCTGATATATTTAACAAAAATTGAAATAAAATATCAAACAAGTTTAAAAGTAATGCTGTGAAGTGTACGTGTTTAGAAAATTTGAATTTCCGCAAAATTTAAGCAATTCCCTCCTTTTTTTTACCCTGTCCCCGGCCATTAGATATGAATGGTAATAAACCAGAACTAAACACACACACATGCTAGTCCATGTTCAGTTAAAATAAAAAGTAAAGGCTATAAAACAGGCAAAGTTAGTCAACACGTGGGCCAGATGCTACAAAACTAACAGCTTTTGTAGCTTTAAATAAGTATTGCGGTTAAAAGATCGTGATGGAAAAACAAAACAGAATCGGGTAATTTTGTTTTATTTTAGCTCGACTGGCTACAGCCAGCTGAGCTTATTGCATGGCGAAGCGTGTGTGCGTGCATGCGTAAACTTCAATCTTATTCTCTGAAACCACATGACCAAATGAAACCAAATTTGTTGTGGAAGGTCCCTAGGTGGAGTAGATTAAAGTTTGTGATCTTTGGTTTGATTCAAAATCCGAGATGGCCGCTATTACTATAAATAAAAAAAAAACAGGAAACTGGCCATAACATATTTATTTGTTGAACAATCTGGTTCAAATTTGGTATATGGAATGTTGAACTCTGGTCATTTCATATTTTAACAGTTTTTTCTGTAACTTTTTCATTGGCATGGTATTGGCGCAATGTGCAAATTAGTAGCTAAATATAGCCGATTCTTTGAAAATCTTCTTCTCTGAAACCACATGATCAAATGAAATCAAATTTGGTGTGGAAGGTTCTTATGTGGAGTAGATTGAAATTTATGATTTTCAGCCTGATCCTAAATCCGAGATGGTCGCTGTTACTATAAATAGAAAAAACGTGAAAATGGCCAAAACATATTTATTTGTTGATCAATTTGGTTCAAATTTAGAATATGGAATGTAGAATTCTTGCCATTTAATATATTAAATGGGATTTTCCTCACATTTTTAATTAGCTCGTTATTAGCTAAAATGCAAATTATTTGGTGTGGTAGGTCTCTAGGTAAAGTAGTTTAAAGTTTTTACAAATCAGCTTCTTGTGAAATCCAAAATGGCCACCATTGCTATAAATAGTAAAGAGTGCTTAGTGGCCATTACAGGTTTATTTATTAACCGATTAAGTTCAAATATGATATAAAGAAAGTAGATAGATAGCCATTTAACATGTTTAACGGGATTTTTCCTCACATTTATAATTAGCTCGTAATTAGCGAAATATGAAAATAAGCTGCTTAGATAGATAATTCTTTGAAAATCGTCTCCTCTAAAACATCTGAACCAAATGGAACCATATTTGGTGTGGTGTGGAAGGTCACGAGTTGGAGTTGTTTAAGTTTTGTACAAATCACCTTCTTGCGACATCCAAGATGGCCGTCATTGCTATGAATAGCAAAAAGTACTAAATGGCCAGTACAGAATTAATTATCAACCGATTTAGTTTAAATTTGATATAAAAATAGTAGATAGATAGCTATTTACATATAAAGGGATTTTCCCTTACGTTTTTAGTTAGCTGGTAATTTTCGAATATATATACAGATAAGCTGCTATTAAATGCTAATTTTATGAAAATCTTCTGTGAAACTACTGAGCAAAACAAAACCAAATTTGGTGTACAGCTTAGTTTAAAGTTTGTACAAATCAACTTTCTGTGGCATCCAAGATAGCCATTAAACACATTTTACAGGATTTTTCTCAAAATTATAATTAGCTTGTAAATTAACGGAATATTCAAATAAACTGCTTTTAACAGCTGATTCTTTAAAAGTCTTTCTTTGAAACTACTAGGCCAAATGGAACTATCTGGTGTGGAAGGTCTCTAGCTAGAGAAGTCTTAGTTTATAAAAAAACTTCTTGTGGCATCAAGAATGGCCACCATTGCTATAAAATGAGATGCAACTTGTTCGCCAGTTGAGCGAGAGAGGCCCTTTTGGGCCTCTTGTTTAAAAATCCTCACTTAAAACACCGGCTCGATTTAAAGCAGATTTTGAGTAGCTCTTTTGAATAGTTAAATAGTGGAAAATATTGCATGTACGTCAAAAATTCAAAACTAGAAATATGTCAGGCTGACATGGTGCCCCCGCGCTGTTTTTGTCACTGTTGTATCTTACTTCAGTAGGGTACACTACACATAAAAGGCTGTGCATTGTTATGATTTGTGCGCAACGGATATATTGTTGGATTACAGGTTATATAAAACCATACCAGTTCCAGTGATGGAGAAAAATCCTAGAATATGTGGATAGAACCACCAACTTTCTGGAGTTACTGGCAATTGTCTTAAACTAGGATGTAGAAGTCTCATAGCAATAATCTTATTCGTTTGAGTTGGATTTGAACTTGTAATCTATGTTATTTTGATCACTTAAGATGCAGTAATCTAGACTGCTTGACTAATGAGGTTCCTGTAAGGTTTGTCAGGATGAGAACTTAATGGTAAACCACAGTTCATGTCCCCGATGGGTATACAGATTCCAGTTTGTGTTACATGCATTGGTAAGCTGTATAGGTTTTAAAACTGGTTAAACCTTCAATTATTTGTACATTGCTTGAATGCAGATTGTTACTTTTTTCATCATGCATGCTGTATTGAAACTTTGTACTTATGATATGTTTATTTATGTAATGTCACAAGTTTTATGCACATATTTCTTTGCAATGTCAGATATACAAGGCAAAGGTCATGGTGAAGAAAAAACGGTTCAATATATTGTTTTGATGTCAAATTGATGGAAATGGAATATAAAAGTAATTCACACTCATTTTTATAGTGTTTGATATTAATCAAACATTGATGGAATATTTGAAAAGGACAACATGTTTGACAGTGGCACATATATACATGTAATTTGTAAAAAAATACAAATCAACTGATTTTTCATTTAATTGAAGAGAGGAGAGTCTATTTAATTTACTGAAATGAAAATGAATATTTTTAAATATCTTCATAATATGACATTTATGATTTCCTTAATAAAAATGAAAAGAAATACCTAGTTGGATATTGACAGGTGCTGAATGTTGTGATCAGAATAGTAGGTTCCAAACTGTCCGACTTCATGGTGTGAAGGTATGTTAGAAAATATTAAATCTAGTTGTGTTCCATACAGTGTTGTGGAATTCTCAACGATCTGGTCAAAATTCTTGGATTTGAAGAAAGTTTTAAGTGTTAAATTTAAATTTAAATTTTAAATTTATTTAAAACTAAGGTTTGTTCCCTCATGCAAAACATTCCTTAGCTGGATTTGGATTTATATAATTTTGGAACTTTAGATTCATTATTTTCAACTGTTTGGCCTATGTTTTTTATCTATCAAACTTTTCGGTCTTAGTGTCACTGATGAAGAATGAATTTCCGAAATGTGCACATCTGGCACATCAAAATTTAACTGGTATTTGTTACATATTTGCATATGCAGTTGGAAAGTTTGTTTTATCAATGTTGAAGTCACCAAAAATAAGGCAATTTTGCAGTGGATATAAGCTTAGATATTAAATTAAGTTTTCGATGAAGGTTGTTATCTTCCCTGATGGTGATCTATACAGTAGAATGATTTGTAATGGCCTGGTGCAGTCAAGTGAAAAATGCAAAAGTTCCATACAACTACACCATGTTTGTGTTCTTTTTTCAAGTACATGTAATAGTTGTTTAAAATAGATAGGCAGTCCATGACAGTTTGTTGAGCGATCTGTTGGCAGGAGCACCGAATCATAGTCTGGGATATTGTACACATTCTGTTCAGCTAGCGAGAGATGAGTTTCTGATAAGCAAATGATAATTGCACTCAACGGTACAGGATCATGCAAAATGTCTTGAAAATGCAGTTTGACTGAACATGCATTTAAATGAGTTATTTGAAAATTCAAGTCAGTTTGAATATTTGCAAATGGATTTTGAATAGCCATAGTAGTTTGCATATGTTGCATTTCCGCTTCCACAAGTTTACTACTCTTAATTTTGGTGCTGTCAAATTTGAGTATGTGAAGGCCTTCCAAAGTTTTAACTCTACTAAGAGCTACATATGCTTGTCCATCACGCAGTGTGTCTTCAAATGAAACAACAATTGCATTCACAGTTTGTCCCTGTACTTTGTGTATAGTGCTTGCCCAGCATTATCTGAGTGGAAACTTTGATCTGTGTATTTCCAATTTTTGCTTTGATTTTGATAGTGAAAATTTGGCATCAATGGATGTTATTGAAGTCACTGAAGAATCATTTGCAGATAAGTCAAATTTTGTTTGCTGTCGAGCCTCTATTCCAACTGTTTTTATATCAAATTGAATCAGGATGGCAAGAGGTTTGTTTTCTTTCGAAAAAATGAAGTCAATTATTGTTTCTTGAGCACTATCACACATCCAAGCCAAGTTAACCTACATGTTGACCTTTGACCTTGAGGTGACATACCCAATTATGGCATATGACACGCAGTTCCATGCTGTTTCACATCCATACCAAGTCTGAACTCAATACATGCAACAGCTCAGAAAATATGTCCCAGACAAGCATTTTTCCGAGACATGACCTACATTTTGACCTTTGACCTTGAGGTGACAAACCTCATTTTTGCACGCGACACGCCGTCCAATGCTGTTACACATCCATACCAAGTGTGAACTCAATACATTCAACGGTTCAGGAAATATGTCCCGGACAAGCAATTTGTGACGTACGGACGGACGGACGGAGGGACGGACGTACGGACAAGGGTAACTCTTAATGGCCTCCACAACTTCGTTGCGGGGGCATAAAAAAAAGCCACCGTAACAAAAAAAAGCATAAAACAGATTAAGGCCGTTACAGATTTATTTATGACCCGATTTAGTTTAAATAATATATATATTCATAGAAATCACATTTATTTTTAACGAAATTTTCAGGCAATTTGTTTCGTTAAATAAAATTAATAAAGACAATGCAACTATGGTTTTATTTTTAGCCAATTCTTGAAAAATTCCTTTTTTAAAACCGCTTTGCCATAGAGAAAATTAGTCTCCAAGAAAAATTCTTGGTTCGTGCAGATAAAACATGCATCGACCATGGTCACTTATAAATCCAAGCTTTTTGCAATAACTAAAAAGAGTAGCGACAGATTCATAGCCGTTTATTTTACAAATGGACATGTATGTCACATTAAACTGACATTTTTGTAAGATATTTACTACTGCTGATGGGTAAAAAACTCTCCGAAAATTTCCTTAACTCAGCAGTTAGTGCTTTGTGCTGACAGAAGATGTACCATGTAGCAAAATTTTTAACTGTCTTAATTTTTTGAAACATGTTTAAAACTAAGGTTTTTTTCCCACTTGCAAAGCGTTCCTTTGCTGTATTTCGATTCATGCAATTTTTGATATTTTGATTTATTATTTGGTATTTGTGTTATATATTTCTAACTGCTTGGCTCATGTTTTTAAGATCTCACAACTAAAAACTTTTTCTTACCTGTCACTAAGGACTTTTAACAATTTACAAAATATGGCATATCAGAATTAAAAAGACATTTTTGTTAAAAATCATTTCAAATTTGATATAAAAATATATGTATTTCCATTTTACATATGCATATATATATTCAATATATATTTTACAATTTGTTTTCCGCACAATTCATTTTTATGAGTTTGGCAAGTAAAGTTTTTTTGTGAATAATTCTTTAAAAGTTTCTCCTCTTAATCTGCTGGACCGTCCATGACATTTTTTAAAGTAAAATCCTAAGATGATACAAATATTAAATAGTAGAATGCATGGCTGTCTAAAATCCAAGATGGTTGTAATAACTATAAATAGGAACAATAAATAGCTATTACAAAAATGTTCATGACCAAATTTAGTTTAAAATCGTCATATATTGAATTTCAGACAAATATTTTGTTAGCCAGTAATGCATAATGCAAATTGTATTTTATTTAGTAGTTATTCATTCATGATCTTTTAAATCTCTTAAAGTACCTTATTAAGTATAAATGAGATCTAAGGAAAGTCGATGTACAGTTCCACATATTTAACAATTTTTCTCCAAAAGAGTCAAAGTCAAAACATTCACGGTTGATACAGTTGCGTTGTAAATCCTCTACTCTAGAACACCTTGGCGGGAAATAACTAAATTCATTTTTTGTCGATATTTTGAAAAGGCTTGAAAGATGTTCACCAGTTCTATTAATAAAAATCCGGTTAAATTTCCATGATATATTTCATTCATGGATCGATTAATTTCAATTTCATATATAATTTAGCTGTATATCTATAAAAAACACACAACAACGGGTATACAATACATGTATTTTCCTAATTTACTTTAAGATTGGTTAAAGAATGATAAGAAACGAAATATATTGTTCAGTCCAATTTGTTTCGATTGGTTTGAATGAAAATGTTGATCTTAGAATTTATTTGCCATATTGTTATTTATATAATACATGCTACCATTAATACCTGACTTACGAATGCGACCATTTTAATTTTGCAGCGTTTACATATCAATAAAAATCTTTGCTTGCTTCTGATAATTCAGTCCCAGGTAAACCAGTTAATGTTACTGCAATATCTAATAATGCCATATCTATGACAATCAGTTGGAAACCACCAATTGAACCAAACGGTGTGATTATACACTATCAGATATCCTATTGTTTAATTAACATTAACTCATTACAGTCAAAGTCTGACGTGCAGCACAAACAACAGTTCAAGATGACTGGTAACATTTAGGTTAAACCAGAAGTTTGAATTAGTATTAGATGATTTATATTATTGGTCATATAACAAATTTTGTATTAATGCCAGTACTAAGATCGGATACGGAGAGAGTGTATTTTTAGAGTCTTTTTGCTTTGAAGATGAATTTATTTAAATTTTGTGTAGAATATAGATGAATATTTATTTAATATATGGAACAGGTGTACAATTTGTCTTTATTTACTTTCTTGCTTTTGTTGATGTATTGAGATTGGTTGAAGAATGAGATACAAACAATGTGTATTATTCGGACTAATTTTTAACATTAATTTGAACGACTTACATCTCATATAACCAAAATTGTACATTTATATTACACTTGGAAATGTTGTATAAAATCGTGCACATTGGGTCATTGACACTGATTTCTGAAAATGTTTTGTAAAAATGTGCAAACATCTTAATTTTGCAGTGCAAACTTGTCAATGACTGTATTTGTTTTCTTGTTTATATTGCAGTCCCAGGTAAACCAGTAAATGTTACTGCAATATCCAATAATGCCACATCTATGACAATCAGGTGGAAACCACCAATTGAAACAAACGGTGTGATTATACACTATCAGATATCCTATTGTTTTATTAACAACTCATTACAGTCAAAGTCTGACGTGCAGCACAAAGAACAGTTCAAGATGAGTGATAACGTTACGGTTAATAACCAAAAGTTTGAATTAGTATTAGATGATTTATATTATTGGTCATATTACAAGTTTTGTATTAATGCCAGTACTAAGATCGGATACGGAGAGAGTGTATGTGTTGTAGGAAGAACTGATGAATATGGTAAGCTGTTTATGGTATTTAGATCTATGCAGTTATTTTCGTTTGATATTTTTATGTTATTAAATAGAATTTGTATATTTTTGAATATATTGAATTGGAAATCATTGTAATTATTAAAACTTTTTTTTAATTATAGATGTAAAAAAATTTGATATTTCCACAATTACTATAAGTAAAAGATAAGTAGCCATTAATAAAGTGTTTTTTATGTATAATTAAGATTTGGAAATTTGATTTACAGCTAATCACATTAAACAATTTCCTTCTAAAGAAAAAATGATCTATTTTAGTCCATAATTGTTCGTCACATACATATTTGGGGAATAAAATTCCACATTAAACAAAATTAGTCAAAAATATCCGAAAAAAACACGTAAAATGCACTCACCTAATAGGGAAAATAACCGGAGTTATTCAGAAAGTTTCTTTAACTCTGTGCATATTTTTTAAATGTTTTTAACAAGATAACAATTTCACTATGTCCAAAATATCCCTAACCCACCTTCCTAGTTTACAAAATAAGATATGATGTTATCATTTGAATATTTATGATGATTACCCCTTGAAAACTGCGAACATCAATGAATACCCGATTATCAAATAATTGCTCTTTCCTACATTTTTCTGATTGAAAAAATTAAAATGTGGTCTTTGGATATCGATTTCATTTTTTAAATTCAGCACACATGTAATACGAAAACATGATTCGCTTATTATTTTATTTGACCTTTCTTAACCTTTTAATAACCTTATGTAATCTTTGTTGAAGCCCATTTGGATCTTTAATGACATTGAATTTCAACTTTTTTTCAAAATCTGTTCCATGTTTAGAAGGACTTGGAGAAGATTTTTTCAATTAAAAACTTAATTTGCTTAGGTCAATGGTTTTTAAGTTTTAGGTAAAAGAAATTTTCAAAAAAAAAAACCTTGTGAAAAACAATCATAAAACCAATAGTAATTTTTGCAAATGATGCAAATGAGTGCAAATCTTTGCTTTGGAACTGCTTGGCGAACAATAACCAATTTCGAAAAAACCTTTCTATTTGGCATCGACTTAATAATCTACGATGTTCGTAATTTTTATTTAAGAAACATCTAGTTTTATTTCTATTACGTTTTCCTTTGTAGATCAATTAATTTAAATTGATATAGAATTTAGGTGTATATCTATTTAATACTTGCAACAGGTATACAATATTTCCTTAATTTACTTTGTTGCTTTTGTTGATGTATAAGGAATGGTTGAATAAGGAGATACGATGTGGATTATTCTGCATAATTTGTTTACATTGATTTGAAAGATATATATTTATAGATATAATATACACAACTCGCTTACATCGGGTTATTGACACTGGTCTCTAATATTGTTTTCTTTGCTTGCTTCTCATATTTCAGTCCCAGGTAAACCAGTTAATGTTACTTCAATATCTAATAATGCCACATCTATTACACTCAGTTGGAAACCACCACTTGAACCAAACGGTGTGATTACACACTATCAGATATCCTATTGTTTTATTAACAACTCACTACAGTCAAAGTCTGACGTGCAGCACAAAGAACAGTTCAAGATGGCTGGTAACGTTAAGGTTGATAACCAAACGTTTGAATTAGTATTAGATGATTTATATTATTGGTCATATTACAAGTTTTGTATTAATGCCAGTACTAAGATCGGATACGGAGAGAGTGTATGTGTTGTAGGAAGAACTGATGAATATGGTAAGCTGTTTATGGTATTTAGACCTATGCAGTTATTTCCTTTTGATATTTTTATGTAATTAAATAGAGTTCGTATATTTTTGAGTATATTAAATAGGAAATTATTGTAATTGTTAAAACAGTTTGCAAAGTTTTTACTTTGTTTTTGGGATTGTGATATGGACAAGTACTTTTATTTTCTTTTAATTTTTATGGATGTCAAACAATTTGAGATGTCCACAATTACTATACTGAATATAAGTAATGGGTAGACGTAATGAAAGTGTTTATAAATTATAGCGAGATTTGAAAATTTTATGTACAGCTAATCATATCAAACACTATTTACCCTCAAGAATCAATAACCTAATTATTGTGAATGATGATGTAAATGAGTTGCAAATCTTCTACTCTTAAACTGCTTGGCGAACAATAACCAAATTCGAAAAAAATTCCAATTGACATGGTCTTAGTACTCTCAGATGTTTGACATTTTTATTAAAGAAACATCCGGTTAAATTTTTATCAAATGTTTGCTTTGTAGATGAATTTATTTAAATTTTGTGTAGAATATAGATGAATATCTATTTAATATATGGAACAGGTGTACAATTTGTCTTTATTTACTTAGTTGCTTTTGTTGGTGTATTAAGATTGGTTGAAGAATGAGATACAAACAATGTGTATTATTCGGACTAATTTTTAACATTAATTTGAACGACTAACGTCTCATATAACCAAAATTGTACATTTATATTACGCTTGGAATTGTTGTATAAAATCGTGGACATTGGGTCATTGACACTGATTTCTTATAATGTTTTGTATAAATGTGCAAACACCTTAACTTTGCAGTGCAAACTTGTCAATGACTGTATTTGCTTTCTTCTTCATATTTCAGTCCCAGGTAAACCAGTTCACGTTTCTGCAATATCTAGTGGTACCAGGTCAATGACAATCAGTTGGAAACCACCACTTGAACCAAACGGTGTGATTATACACTATCAGATATCCTATTGTTTTATTAACAACTCATTACAGTCAAAGTCTGACGTGCAGCAAAAAGAACAGTTCAAGATGAGTGATAACGTTACGGTTAATAACCAAAAGTTTGAATTAGTATTAGATGATTTATATTATTGGTCATATTACAAGTTTTGTATTAATGCCAGTACTAAGATCGGATACGGAGAGAGTGTATGTGTTGTAGGAAGAACTGATGAATATGGTAAGCTGTTTATGGTATTTAGATCTATGCAGTTATTTTCGTTTGATATTTTTATGTTATTAAATAGAATTTGTATATTTTTGAATATATTGAATTGGAAATCATTGTAATTATTAAAACTTTTTTTTAATTATAGATGTAAAAAAATTTGATATTTCCACAATTACTATAAGTAAAAGATAAGTAGCCATTAATAAAGTGTTTTTTATGTATAATTAAGATTTGGAAATTTGATTTACAGCTAATCACATTAAACAATTTCCTTCTAAAGAAAAAATGATCTATTTTAGTCCATAATTGTTCGTCACATACATATTTGGGGAATAAAATTCCACATTAAACAAAATTAGTCAAAAATATCCGAAAAAAACACGTAAAATGCACTCACCTAATAGGGAAAATAACCGGAGTTATTCAGAAAGTTTCTTTAACTCTGTGCATATTTTTTAAATGTTTTTAACAAGATAACAATTTCACTATGTCCAAAATATCCCTAACCCACCTTCCTAGTTTACAAAATAAGATATGATGTTATCATTTGAATATTTATGATGATTACCCCTTGAAAACTGCGAACATCAATGAATACCCGATTATCAAATAATTGCTCTTTCCTACATTTTTCTGATTGAAAAAATTAAAATGTGGTCTTTGGATATCGATTTCATTTTTTAAATTCAGCACACATGTAATACGAAAACATGATTCGCTTATTATTTTATTTGACCTTTCTTAACCTTTTAATAACCTTATGTAATCTTTGTTGAAGCCCATTTGGATCTTTAATGACATTGAATTTCAACTTTTTTTCAAAATCTGTTCCATGTTTAGAAGGACTTGGAGAAGATTTTTTCAATTAAAAACTTAATTTGCTTAGGTCAATGGTTTTTAAGTTTTAGGTAAAAGAAATTTTCAAAAAAAAAAACCTTGTGAAAAACAATCATAAAACCAATAGTAATTTTTGCAAATGATGCAAATGAGTGCAAATCTTTGCTTTGGAACTGCTTGGCGAACAATAACCAATTTCGAAAAAACCTTTCTATTTGGCATCGACTTAATAATCTACGATGTTCGTAATTTTTATTTAAGAAACATCTAGTTTTATTTCTATTACGTTTTCCTTTGTAGATCAATTAATTTAAATTGATATAGAATTTAGGTGTATATCTATTTAATACTTGCAACAGGTATACAATATTTCCTTAATTTACTTTGTTGCTTTTGTTGATGTATAAGGAATGGTTGAATAAGGAGATACGATGTGGATTATTCTGCATAATTTGTTTACATTGATTTGAAAGATATATATTTATAGATATAATATACACAACTCGCTTACATCGGGTTATTGACACTGGTCTCTAATATTGTTTTCTTTGCTTGCTTCTCATATTTCAGTCCCAGGTAAACCAGTTAATGTTACTTCAATATCTAATAATGCCACATCTATTACACTCAGTTGGAAACCACCACTTGAACCAAACGGTGTGATTACACACTATCAGATATCCTATTGTTTTATTAACAACTCACTACAGTCAAAGTCTGACGTGCAGCACAAAGAACAGTTCAAGATGGCTGGTAACGTTAAGGTTGATAACCAAACGTTTGAATTAGTATTAGATGATTTATATTATTGGTCATATTACAAGTTTTGTATTAATGCCAGTACTAAGATCGGATACGGAGAGAGTGTATGTGTTGTAGGAAGAACTGATGAATATGGTAAGCTGTTTATGGTATTTAGACCTATGCAGTTATTTCCTTTTGATATTTTTATGTAATTAAATAGAGTTCGTATATTTTTGAGTATATTAAATAGGAAATTATTGTAATTGTTAAAACAGTTTGCAAAGTTTTTACTTTGTTTTTGGGATTGTGATATGGACAAGTACTTTTATTTTCTTTTAATTTTTATGGATGTCAAACAATTTGAGATGTCCACAATTACTATACTGAATATAAGTAATGGGTAGACGTAATGAAAGTGTTTATAAATTATAGCGAGATTTGAAAATTTTATGTACAGCTAATCATATCAAACACTATTTACCCTCAAGAATCAATAACCTAATTATTGTGAATGATGATGTAAATGAGTTGCAAATCTTCTACTCTTAAACTGCTTGGCGAACAATAACCAAATTCGAAAAAAAATTCCAATTGACATGGTCTTAGTACTCTCAGATGTTTGACATTTTTATTAAAGAAACATCCGGTTAAATTTTTATCAAATGTTTGCTTTGTAGATGAATTTATTTAAATTTTGTGTAGAATATAGATGAATATCTATTTAATATATGGAACAGGTGTACAATTTGTCTTTATTTACTTAGTTGCTTTTGTTGGTGTATTAAGATTGGTTGAAGAATGAGATACAAACAATGTGTATTATTCGGACTAATTTTTAACATTAATTTGAACGACTTACATCTCATATAACCAAAATTGTACATTTATATTACGCTTGGAAATGTTGTATAAAATCGTGGACATTGGGTCATTGACACTGATTTCTTATAATGTTTTGTATAAATGTGCAAACACCTTAACTTTGCAGTGCAAACTTGTCAATGACTGTATTTGCTTTCTTCTTCATATTTCAGTCCCAGGTAAACCAGTTCACGTTTCTGCAATATCTAGTGGTACCAGGTCAATGACAATCAGTTGGAAACCACCACTTGAACCAAACGGTGTGATTATACACTATCAGATATCCTATTGTTTTATTAACAACTCATTACAGTCAAAGTCTGACGTGCAGCACAAAGAACAGTTCAAGATGGCTGGTAACGTTACGGTTAATAACCAAAAGTTTGAATTAGTATTAGATGATTTATATTATTGGTCATATTACAAGTTTTGTATTAATGCCAGTACTAAGATCGGATACGGAGAGAGTGTATGTGTTGTAGGAAGAACTGATGAATATGGTAAGCTGTTTATGGTATTTAGATCTATGCAGTTATTTTCGTTTGATATTTTTATGTTATTAAATAGAATTTGTATATTTTTGAATATATTGAATTGGAAATCATTGTAATTATTAAAACTTTTTTTTAATTATAGATGTAAAAAAATTTGATATTTCCACAATTACTATAAGTAAAAGATAAGTAGCCATTAATAAAGTGTTTTTAAGTATAATTAAGATTTGGAAATTTGATTTACAGCTAATCACATTAAACAATTTCCTTCTAAAGAATCAATGATCTATTTTAGTCCATAATTGTTCGTCACATACATATTTGGGGAATAAAATTCCACATTAAACAAAATTAGTCAAAAATATCTGAAAAAACACGTAAAATGCACTCACCTAATAGGGAAAATAACCGGAGTTATTCAGAAAGTTTTTTTAACTCTGTGCATATTTTTTAAATGTTTTTAACAAGATAACAATTTCACTATGTCCAAAATATCCCTAACCCACCTTCCTAGTTTACAAAATAAGATATGATGTTATCATTTGAATATTTATGATGATTACCCCTTGAAAACTGCGAACATCAATGAATACCCGATTATCAAATAATTGCTCTTTCCTACATTTTTCTGATTGAAAAAATTAAAATGTGGTCTTTGGATATCGATTTCATTTTTTAAATTCAGCACACATGTAATACGAAAACATGATTCGCTTATTATTTTATTTGACCTTTCTTAACCTTTTAATAACCTTATGTAATCTTTGTTGAAGCCCATTTGGATCTTTAATGACATTGAATTTCAACTTTTTTTCAAAATCTGTTCCATGTTTAGAAGGACTTGGAGAAGATTTTTTCAATTAAAAACTTAATTTGCTTAGGTCAATGGTTTTTAAGTTTTAGGTAAAAGAAATTTTCAAAAAAAAAAACCTTGTGAAAAACAATCATAAAACCACTAGTAATTTTTGCAAATGATGCAAATGAGTGCAAATCTTTGCTTTGGAACTGCTTGGCGAACAATAACCAATTTCGAAAAAACCTTTCTATTTGGCATCGACTTAATAATCTACGATGTTCGTAATTTTTATTTAAGAAACATCTAGTTTTATTTCTATTACGTTTTCCTTTGTAGATCAATTAATTTAAATTGATATAGAATTTAGGTGTATATCTATTTAATACTTGCAACAGGTATACAATATTTCCTTAATTTACTTTGTTGCTTTTGTTGATGTATAAGGAATGGTTGAATAAGGAGATACGATGTGGATTATTCTGCATAATTTGTTTACATTGATTTGAAAGATATATATTTATAGATATAATATACACAACTCGCTTACATCGGGTTATTGACACTGGTCTCTAATATTGTTTTCTTTGCTTGCTTCTCATATTTCAGTCCCAGGTAAACCAGTTAATGTTACTTCAATATCTAATAATGCCACATCTATTACACTCAGTTGGAAACCACCACTTGAACCAAACGGTGTGATTACACACTATCAGATATCCTATTGTTTTATTAACAACTCACTACAGTCAAAGTCTGACGTGCAGCACAAAGAACAGTTCAAGATGGCTGGTAACGTTAAGGTTGATAACCAAACGTTTGAATTAGTATTAGATGATTTATATTATTGGTCATATTACAAGTTTTGTATTAATGCCAGTACTAAGATCGGATACGGAGAGAGTGTATGTGTTGTAGGAAGAACTGATGAATATGGTAAGCTGTTTATGGTATTTAGACCTATGCAGTTATTTCCTTTTGATATTTTTATGTAATTAAATAGAGTTCGTATATTTTTGAGTATATTAAATAGGAAATTATTGTAATTGTTAAAACAGTTTGCAAAGTTTTTACTTTGTTTTTGGGATTGTGATATGGACAAGTACTTTTATTTTCTTTTAATTTTTATGGATGTCAAACAATTTGAGATGTCCACAATTACTATACTGAATATAAGTAATGGGTAGACGTAATGAAAGTGTTTATAAATTATAGCGAGATTTGAAAATTTTATGTACAGCTAATCATATCAAACACTATTTACCCTCAAGAATCAATAACCTAATTATTGTGAATGATGATGTAAATGAGTTGCAAATCTTCTACTCTTAAACTGCTTGGCGAACAATAACCAAATTCGAAAAAAAATTCCAATTGACATGGTCTTAGTACTCTCAGATGTTTGACATTTTTATTAAAGAAACATCCGGTTAAATTTTTATCAAATGTTTGCTTTGTAGATGAATTTATTTAAATTTTGTGTAGAATATAGATGAATATCTATTTAATATATGGAACAGGTGTACAATTTGTCTTTATTTACTTAGTTGCTTTTGTTGGTGTATTAAGATTGGTTGAAGAATGAGATACAAACAATGTGTATTATTCGGACTAATTTTTAACATTAATTTGAACGACTTACATCTCATATAACCAAAATTGTACATTTATATTACGCTTGGAAATGTTGTATAAAATCGTGGACATTGGGTCATTGACACTGATTTCTTATAATGTTTTGTATAAATGTGCAAACACCTTAACTTTGCAGTGCAAACTTGTCAATGACTGTATTTGCTTTCTTCTTCATATTTCAGTCCCAGGTAAACCAGTTCACGTTTCTGCAATATCTAGTGGTACCAGGTCAATGACAATCAGTTGGAAACCACCACTTGAACCAAACGGTGTGATTATACACTATCAGATATCCTATTGTTTTATTAACAACTCATTACAGTCAAAGTCTGACGTGCAGCACAAAGAACAGTTCAAGATGGCTGGTAACGTTACGGTTAATAACCAAAAGTTTGAATTAGTATTAGATGATTTATATTATTGGTCATATTACAAGTTTTGTATTAATGCCAGTACTAAGATCGGATACGGAGAGAGTGTATGTGTTGTAGGAAGAACTGATGAATATGGTAAGCTGTTTATGGTATTTAGATCTATGCAGTTATTTTCGTTTGATATTTTTATGTTATTAAATAGAATTTGTATATTTTTGAATATATTGAATTGGAAATCATTGTAATTATTAAAACTTTTTTTTAATTATAGATGTAAAAAAATTTGATATTTCCACAATTACTATAAGTAAAAGATAAGTAGCCATTAATAAAGTGTTTTTAAGTATAATTAAGATTTGGAAATTTGATTTACAGCTAATCACATTAAACAATTTCCTTCTAAAGAATCAATGATCTATTTTAGTCCATAATTGTTCGTCACATACATATTTGGGGAATAAAATTCCACATTAAACAAAATTAGTCAAAAATATCCTGAAAAAACACGTAAAATGCACTCACCTAATAGGGAAAATAACCGGAGTTATTCAGAAAGTTTTTTTAACTCTGTGCATATTTTTTAAATGTTTTTAACAAGATAACAATTTCACTATGTCCAAAATATCCCTAACCCACCTTCCTAGTTTACAAAATAAGATATGATGTTATCATTTGAATATTTATGATGATTACCCCTTGAAAACTGCGAACATCAATGAATACCCGATTATCAAATAATTGCTCTTTCCTACATTTTTCTGATTGAAAAAATTAAAATGTGGTCTTTGGATATCGATTTCATTTTTTAAATTCAGCACACATGTAATACGAAAACATGATTCGCTTATTATTTTATTTGACCTTTCTTAACCTTTTAATAACCTTATGTAATCTTTGTTGAAGCCCATTTGGATCTTTAATGACATTGAATTTCAACTTTTTTTCAAAATCTGTTCCATGTTTAGAAGGACTTGGAGGAAGATTTTTTCAATTAAAAACTTAATTTGCTTAGGTCAATGGTTTTTAAGTTTTAGGTAAAAGAAATTTTCAAAAAAAAAACCTTGTGAAAAACAATCATAAAACCAATAGTAATTTTTGCAAATGATGCAAATGAGTGCAAATCTTTGCTTGGAACTGCTTGGCGAACAATAACCAATTTCGAAAAAACCTTTCTATTTGGCATCGACTTAATAATCTACGATGTTCGTAATTTTTATTTAAGAAACATCTAGTTTTATTTCTATTACGTTTTCCTTTGTAGATCAATTAATTTAAATTGATATAGAATTTAGGTGTATATCTATTTAATACTTGCAACAGGTATACAATATTTCCTTAATTTACTTTGTTGCTTTTGTTGATGTATAAGGAATGGTTGAATAAGGAGATACGATGTGGATTATTCTGCATAATTTGTTTACATTGATTTGAAAGATATATATTTATAGATATAATATACACAACTCGCTTACATCGGGTTATTGACACTGGTCTCTAATATTGTTTTCTTTGCTTGCTTCTCATATTTCAGTCCCAGGTAAACCAGTTAATGTTACTTCAATATCTAATAATGCCACATCTATTACACTCAGTTGGAAACCACCACTTGATCCAAACGGTGTGATTATACACTATCAGATATCCTATTGTTTTATTAACAACTCACTACAGTCAAAGTCTGACGTGCAGCACAAAGAACAGTTCAAGATGGCTGGTAACGTTAAGGTTGATAACCAAACGTTTGAATTAGTATTAGATGATTTATATTATTGGTCATATTACAAGTTTTGTATTAATGCCAGTACTAAGATCGGATACGGAGAGAGTGTATGTGTTGTAGGAAGAACTGATGAATATGGTAAGCTGTTTATGGTATTTAGACCTATGCAGTTATTTCCTTTTGATATTTTTATGTAATTAAATAGAGTTCGTATATTTTTGAGTATATTAAATAGGAAATTATTGTAATTGTTAAAACAGTTTGCAAAGTTTTTACTTTGTTTTTGGGATTGTGATATGGACAAGTACTTTTATTTTCTTTTAATTTTTATGGATGTCAAACAATTTGAGATGTCCACAATTACTATACTGAATATAAGTAATGGGTAGACGTAATGAAAGTGTTTATAAATTATAGCGAGATTTGAAAATTTTATGTACAGCTAATCATATCAAACACTATTTACCCTCAAGAATCAATAACCTAATTATTGTGAATGATGATGTAAATGAGTTGCAAATCTTCTACTCTTAAACTGCTTGGCGAACAATAACCAAATTCGAAAAAAATTCAAATTGACATGGTCTTAGTACTCTCAGATGTTTGACATTTTTATTAAAGAAACATCCGGTTAAATTTTTATCAAATGTTTGCTTTGTAGATGAATTTATTTAAATTTTGTGTAGAATATAGATGAATATCTATTTAATATATGGAACAGGTGTACAATTTGTCTTTATTTACTTAGTTGCTTTTGTTGGTGTATTAAGATTGGTTGAAGAATGAGATACAAACAATGTGTATTATTCGGACTAATTTTTAACATTAATTTGAACGACTTACATCTCATATAACCAAAATTGTACATTTATATTACGCTTGGAAATGTTGTATAAAATCGTGGACATTGGGTCATTGACACTGATTTCTTATAATGTTTTGTATAAATGTGCAAACACCTTAACTTTGCAGTGCAAACTTGTCAATGACTGTATTTGCTTTCTTCTTCATATTTCAGTCCCAGGTAAACCAGTTCACGTTTCTGCAATATCTAGTGGTACCAGGTCAATGACAATCAGTTGGAAACCACCACTTGAACCAAACGGTGTGATTATACACTATCAGATATCCTATTGTTTTATTAACAACTCATTACAGTCAAAGTCTGACGTGCAGCACAAAGAACAGTTCAAGATGGCTGGTAACGTTACGGTTAATAACCAAAAGTTTGAATTAGTATTAGATGATTTATATTATTGGTCATATTACAAGTTTTGTATTAATGCCAGTACTAAGATCGGATACGGAGAGAGTGTATGTGTTGTAGGAAGAACTGATGAATATGGTAAGCTGTTTATGGTATTTAGATCTATGCAGTTATTTTCGTTTGATATTTTTATGTTATTAAATAGAATTTGTATATTTTTGAATATATTGAATTGGAAATCATTGTAATTATTAAAACTTTTTTTTAATTATAGATGTAAAAAAATTTGATATTTCCACAATTACTATAAGTAAAAGATAAGTAGCCATTAATAAAGTGTTTTTAAGTATAATTAAGATTTGGAAATTTGATTTACAGCTAATCACATTAAACAATTTCCTTCTAAAGAATCAATGATCTTTTTTAGTCCATAATTGTTCGTCACATACATATTTGGGGAATAAAATTCCACATTAAACAAAATTAGTCAAAAATATCTGAAAAAACACGTAAAATGCACTCACCTAATAGGGAAAATAACCGGAGTTATTCAGAAAGTTTTTTTTAACTCTGTGCATATTTTTTAAATGTTTTTAACAAGATAACAATTTCACTATGTCCAAAATATCCCTAACCCACCTTCCTAGTTTACAAAATAAGATATGATGTTATCATTTGAATATTTATGATGATTACCCCTTGAAAACTGCGAACATCAATGAATACCCGATTATCAAATAATTGCTCTTTCCTACATTTTTCTGATTGAAAAAATTAAAATGTGGTCTTTGGATATCGATTTCATTTTTTAAATTCAGCACACATGTAATACGAAAACATGATTCGCTTATTATTTTATTTGACCTTTCTTAACCTTTTAATAACCTTATGTAATCTTTGTTGAAGCCCATTTGGATCTTTAATGACATTGAATTTCAACTTTTTTTCAAAATCTGTTCCATGTTTAGAAGGACTTGGAGAAGATTTTTTCAATTAAAAACTTAATTTGCTTAGGTCAATGGTTTTTAAGTTTTAGGTAAAAGAAATTTTCAAAAAAAAAACCTTGTGAAAAACAATCATAAAACCAATAGTAATTTTTGCAAATGATGCAAATGAGTGCAAATCTTTGCTTTGGAACTGCTTGGCGAACAATAACCAATTTCGAAAAAACCTTTCTATTTGGCATCGACTTAATAATCTACGATGTTCGTAATTTTTATTTAAGAAACATCTAGTTTTATTTCTATTACGTTTTCCTTTGTAGATCAATTAATTTAAATTGATATAGAATTTAGGTGTATATCTATTTAATACTTGCAACAGGTATACAATATTTCCTTAATTTACTTTGTTGCTTTTGTTGATGTATAAGGAATGGTTGAATAAGGAGATACGATGTGGATTATTCTGCATAATTTGTTTACATTGATTTGAAAGATATATATTTATAGATATAATATACACAACTCGCTTACATCGGGTTATTGACACTGGTCTCTAATATTGTTTTCTTTGCTTGCTTCTCATATTTCAGTCCCAGGTAAACCAGTTAATGTTACTTCAATATCTAATAATGCCACATCTATTACACTCAGTTGGAAACCACCACTTGAACCAAACGGTGTGATTACACACTATCAGATATCCTATTGTTTTATTAACAACTCACTACAGTCAAAGTCTGACGTGCAGCACAAAGAACAGTTCAAGATGGCTGGTAACGTTAAGGTTGATAACCAAACGTTTGAATTAGTATTAGATGATTTATATTATTGGTCATATTACAAGTTTTGTATTAATGCCAGTACTAAGATCGGATACGGAGAGAGTGTATGTGTTGTAGGAAGAACTGATGAATATGGTAAGCTGTTTATGGTATTTAGACCTATGCAGTTATTTCCTTTTGATATTTTTATGTAATTAAATAGAGTTCGTATATTTTTGAGTATATTAAATAGGAAATTATTGTAATTGTTAAAACAGTTTGCAAAGTTTTTACTTTGTTTTTGGGATTGTGATATGGACAAGTACTTTTATTTTCTTTTAATTTTTATGGATGTCAAACAATTTGAGATGTCCACAATTACTATACTGAATATAAGTAATGGGTAGACGTAATGAAAGTGTTTATAAATTATAGCGAGATTTGAAAATTTTATGTACAGCTAATCATATCAAACACTATTTACCCTCAAGAATCAATAACCTAATTATTGTGAATGATGATGTAAATGAGTTGCAAATCTTCTACTCTTAAACTGCTTGGCGAACAATAACCAAATTCGAAAAAAATTCAAATTGACATGGTCTTAGTACTCTCAGATGTTTGACATTTTTATTAAAGAAACATCCGGTTAAATTTTTATCAAATGTTTGCTTTGTAGATGAATTTATTTAAATTTTGTGTAGAATATAGATGAATATCTATTTAATATATGGAACAGGTGTACAATTTGTCTTTATTTACTTAGTTGCTTTTGTTGGTGTATTAAGATTGGTTGAAGAATGAGATACAAACAATGTGTATTATTCGGACTAATTTTTAACATTAATTTGAACGACTTACATCTCATATAACCAAAATTGTACATTTATATTACGCTTGGAAATGTTGTATAAAATCGTGGACATTGGGTCATTGACACTGATTTCTTATAATGTTTTGTATAAATGTGCAAACACCTTAACTTTGCAGTGCAAACTTGTCAATGACTGTATTTGCTTTCTTCTTCATATTTCAGTCCCAGGTAAACCAGTTCACGTTTCTGCAATATCTAGTGGTACCAGGTCAATGACAATCAGTTGGAAACCACCACTTGAACCAAACGGTGTGATTATACACTATCAGATATCCTATTGTTTTATTAACAACTCATTACAGTCAAAGTCTGACGTGCAGCACAAAGAACAGTTCAAGATGGCTGGTAACGTTACGGTTAATAACCAAAAGTTTGAATTAGTATTAGATGATTTATATTATTGGTCATATTACAAGTTTTGTATTAATGCCAGTACTAAGATCGGATACGGAGAGAGTGTATGTGTTGTAGGAAGAACTGATGAATATGGTAAGCTGTTTATGGTATTTAGATCTATGCAGTTATTTTCGTTTGATATTTTTATGTTATAAAATAGAATTTGTATATTTTTGAATATATTGAATTGGAAATCATTGTAATTATTAAAACTTTTTTTTAATTATAGATGTAAAAAAATTTGATATTTCCACAATTACTATAAGTAAAAGATAAGTAGCCATTAATAAAGTGTTTTTAAGTATAATTAAGATTTGGAAATTTGATTTACAGCTAATCACATTAAACAATTTCCTTCTAAAGAATCAATGATCTATTTTAGTCCATAATTGTTCGTCACATACATATTTGGGGAATAAAATTCCACATTAAACAAAATTAGTCAAAAATATCTGAAAAAACACGTAAAATGCACTCACCTAATAGGGAAAATAACCGGAGTTATTCAGAAAGTTTTTTTTAACTCTGTGCATATTTTTTAAATGTTTTTAACAAGATAACAATTTCACTATGTCCAAAATATCCCTAACCCACCTTCCTAGTTTACAAAATAAGATATGATGTTATCATTTGAATATTTATGATGATTACCCCTTGAAAACTGCGAACATCAATGAATACCCGATTATCAAATAATTGCTCTTTCCTACATTTTTCTGATTGAAAAAATTAAAATGTGGTCTTTGGATATCGATTTCATTTTTTAAATTCAGCACACATGTAATACGAAAACATGATTCGCTTATTATTTTATTTGACCTTTCTTAACCTTTTAATAACCTTATGTAATCTTTGTTGAAGCCCATTTGGATCTTTAATGACATTGAATTTCAACTTTTTTTCAAAATCTGTTCCATGTTTAGAAGGACTTGGAGAAGATTTTTTCAATTAAAAACTTAATTTGCTTAGGTCAATGGTTTTTAAGTTTTAGGTAAAAGAAATTTTCAAAAAAAAAAACCTTGTGAAAAACAATCATAAAACCAATAGTAATTTTTGCAAATGATGCAAATGAGTGCAAATCTTTGCTTTGGAACTGCTTGGCGAACAATAACCAATTTCGAAAAAACCTTTCTATTTGGCATCGACTTAATAATCTACGATGTTCGTAATTTTTATTTAAGAAACATCTAGTTTTATTTCTATTACGTTTTCCTTTGTAGATCAATTAATTTAAATTGATATAGAATTTAGGTGTATATCTATTTAATACTTGCAACAGGTATACAATATTTCCTTAATTTACTTTGTTGCTTTTGTTGATGTATAAGGAATGGTTGAATAAGGAGATACGATGTGGATTATTCTGCATAATTTGTTTACATTGATTTGAAAGATATATATTTATAGATATAATATACACAACTCGCTTACATCGGGTTATTGACACTGGTCTCTAATATTGTTTTCTTTGCTTGCTTCTCATATTTCAGTCCCAGGTAAACCAGTTAATGTTACTTCAATATCTAATAATGCCACATCTATTACACTCAGTTGGAAACCACCACTTGAACCAAACGGTGTGATTATACACTATCAGATATCCTATTGTTTTATTAACAACTCACTACAGTCAAAGTCTGACGTGCAGCACAAAGAACAGTTCAAGATGGCTGGTAACGTTAAGGTTGATAACCAAACGTTTGAATTAGTATTAGATGATTTATATTATTGGTCATATTACAAGTTTTGTATTAATGCCAGTACTAAGATCGGATATGGAGAGATTGTATGCTTAGAAGGAAGAACTGATGAATATGGTAAGCTGTTATAATGTTTTGTTATTTTATTCGAAATACAATATTTCAAACAAGTTTTAGGTTTTATAACTTACTCAGTTAGTTACCTTTGTTATGCAATTAATGTTGTTTTTAGCTCTGGCTTTTACTTGTAAGACAACATCACCTTCTATCAGAATGGCAAATGATGTTAAAGTTCTTGATATTCTAGGAATACTTCAAAGAGGATCTCAACCATTCAATGTTAATTGTTTAAAAACAAAACTTGTTTAATATCTTAAAGTATCTCGATATTGCAATTTGAAAAATCTCTAGTGTCACTGGTGAGGAATAAATTTCTGAAATGTTCACATCTGACACATTAAAATTAAACAAGTATTTTTGTTAAATATTTACTACCCCTAAGCGGGTACCGCTGCTTTTGGAGTAAAACTCCCCGAGGGTATCCATAACTCAGGAGGCAGTACCTTGTGCTGTCAGAAAATGTACCTTACAGAATTTTCAGCCTTCTTAATTTTTGGAATTTTTTTAAAACTAAGGTTTGTTTCCTTGTGCAAAGCATTCCTTAGTCGGATTTGGAATCATATAATTTTGCAACTTTGAATTTATTAATTTTCAAATGTTTGGATAATCTCTTTTTATCTCTCGGCCCCTAGTTTCAATGAAGAGGAATTTCTAAAATGTGCACATATGGCGCATCAACATTAAACAGGAATTTTTGTTAAAAACATACTATTGGTAGGTTGCAGATGTTTATCTAAGCCAATACGATGCAAGAAAACACAATTATATTTCACCTCTAAACAAAACTTTTCTAGATATAAGAGAAAAATAATAAGATTATTGAAAATAAGGAAAATGTTTTCTTTTTAATGGGCTTAATATTTTAGATACAATGAATTCATCAAATTTTTTAAAATATATATTTTTCGTTTAACTGTCCAATAGAAGAAAAATTGTGATACTTGATATATATGTAATATGCAAAACATCTTTTCCAATGTGTTTCAAAATCACATTTTGATCCATATTGTAGAAAATTTGAATAATTGATTTTATTACATTTTTTTATTTCAGTACCAACTTCAGAAGTAATGAATTTGACAATAAATCACAGGGATTTTCAGTCAATCACTATGTCATTCAATGAACCACAGTATCCAAATGGAATTATTACTGGATACATCGTTAAGTATATATACAAGGATCATGTATGCAGAGAGAACTTAAGTAATGCCACCTTGAAAGTAAAAACAGAAAATGATATATTAGTCAAAATGTCAGTTGGAAATAGAATACAATATACAATAAAAAGTCTCTTTAGTTACTGGGCATACTCTTTCTCTGTGTTGCCGAAAACTGAGAAAGGAAATGGAACAGTTTGGAGTAGCAATTTAACAACTAAGACCAAAGGCAATTGTAAGTTTGTTTTGTATAAATCTTTATGATGTCGATACTTGTTCAAAACTTGTTAGCTGAGATGAGCTTTTGCTATCCATTTCCGTCTATCGCCCGTCGTCCGTCGTCCATCGTGCGTCGTCCGTCGTGCGTAAACTTTTTACATTTCAATCTTCTTCTCCAAAACCACTGGGCCAAATTTAATGAAAATTGGTAACCATCATGCCTTGGTGAAGTTCTTTCAGATTTGCACAAATGAAGCAGTTATGTCACCTTGGGGCCACATCAGAGGAAAAATAGTGAACAAGTTTAAAAATATTCTCCTCAGAATCTCAAGGGATATACCTTAGTTATTTTATTTATAACATTCTTAGGTAATCTAGTTTTAGATTTGCACAAATGGTAGCCATGGGGCTCAAATTAGGGAAATTGCAAGACACGTAGTGGGGACTTTGCTAAGAATTATTTATTTGTCACTATATCTAAAAAAACTATTAATTTTTGTATAGACATTTATATAAGGATATTAATATAATGATCATTTTGATATGTGGTTCAAGGTCATATGTTGAAAGTTCAATGTCACTGCTACAGAAGAAGAGTAAAATTGCTTATTATCTTGAAAACTTTTAACATTTTGTAAAGGCATGTAAGTTAGAATATTGAAGATATTGCTACAGCGATCATTTTGATAAAGATTCAAGGTCATATGTTGATAGGTCAAGGTTACAGCTGCAGAAGAAGAGTAATATTGCTAATTATCACGAAAACTATTAACTTTTTGTATAGGCATTTATATTAGAATATTGTAGGTATTGCTGCAACGATCATTTTGATATAGGTACAAGGCTATATGTTGAAAGGTAAAGGTCACAGCTGCAAAAGAAGAGTAAAAGTGCTAATTATCTTGAAAGCTATTAACTTTTTGTATAGGCTTGTATATTAGAGTATTTTAGGTATCGCTGCAAAGATTAATTTGGTATAGCTGTATAAGTTTACTGAAATTGGTGAATGATTTTGAAATTATTCATTTAACTACAGTTACTTCATGCATATTAGCTACTTATAAATAAAATGTGACAGGATATTTCTGAGAAAACTTGTTAAGTTTCTGTACTTAATATATTGTCTATTGCACTTTGCAAACAATTTTTGACATATCCTTAGGTGAGCGTTAAGGCCTATGGGACTCTTGTTTATTTAAATAGACTAGCATCTCAGAATTTTCATTAGACAACTGTTATATCAAATAAGGCTGGTGTTTGCAAAATATCTTTCGATTCATATAATTTTTAATTGTTTGGCTTATGTTTTTTATCAACCTTTTCGACCCCTTGTGTCACTGATGAGGAGTGATTTTCCGAAATGTGCACATATGGTACCTAAAAATTTAACAGGTATTTTTATTATACAGTTACAGGTTTTTATTATGTTTCACATAGTACTGCTTTGCAGTCTTTTGACTATAGCAGAATTTTGCAGAGTTGTTTCCTAATTAACGGCGTTTCTTCAAAAATAAGCTTGAAAAATTAACTCATTAAATGTATATTCTTAAATACAATATGATTTTCATTTTATTTAGTCAAAATATTAACTGAGGATTTTATTATATTTTTTAGTACCTGGACAAATAGAAATTTTTACAGAAGACAATGTTCAAAGTCCTAATTATCCTAATATAACATCCAAAAGCATATCATTACAGTGGAATGAACCTTGTTTTCCTAATGGGATAATAACAAAATATCACATAAGGATAAAGAACAAAAACGGCATTGGTTTTAAAGATTTTAAAACAGATGGCAATTCTACCCAATGGCAACTGGTTGACCTCCTTCCCTATACAAACTACAATATATGTATAGCTGCAGAAAATGATATGGGTAATGGGAGTTGCTGTAGCCTTCCACCTGTCAGAACACTAGTTGATGGTAATGTTCGATGATTTGTTTAAACTGGAACAAATACCTTGTATCGTTTGATTTTTTAATTGCACTTTTCTTTAAAGCAATATTTTACGGAAATCTTATGAGAGACGTTTGCATACAGTATTTATAACGTATATTATCCAAAATGTATACCATTTAGTAAAAGAAATTTCCTTAACCTTTTTTTATAAAAAGCATTACCATTTACGTTTAAAAGACAACTGATTGTATCTTTACTCTTCCTCGTTGTATTGGCAATCTTCAAAAAAATATGTTTCGCTAAAGTTTTTATTTATATATATTAAACTTGTTTTTTTTTTTCATTTTACAGTTCCGTTCCAACCAACAAAAGTAGTAGGAACGGCATTAAACTGTAACAGTATAAAAGTTAACTGGGCCAAGCCGTCTTTGTACACAGGACCAACTTCATATACCGTTAATGCAATAGACGTTTTCAGTAACAATAATACAACTTTCTGTAAAACTCAAGGTATAGTACCTGTCTTTGTATTCTTTACCAGACTGGTAAGTATTTTTGCACCAAAATATTTATCAGGTATTGAAACCAATATTTATGAAGACAGAAAAAATAAGAAAATAAACTTATACAATAATAACGTACAATGTTCATTTTAAATTAAAATCGCCAAGTTTTGAATTTTCAACAAACACAATGTTGTGTCCATGGTTAAGATTATAAGTCTCTATGAACAGCGGTACAACAACAATGGATATGAAAACAAAATTATGTATTTATCCATTTTTTATTAGACATCGTTGGCATTCATTGTGGAGTCTTTAGTTCGCACATCAGAGCTAGCCACATGCCTAGAATGGTTAGCAGATATTTGCACAAATGAACATGTTTATATGATAAAATAAAAAGATGCCAGTCAATGTCCAAATTAAAAAAAAAACAAAGTAAAAACTTTGAAAACTGGCCAATTTAGTTATATACACGTGAACTTCCTCCAAGGTAGTGAGGTCGGATGCTCTGAAAGGGTGAGCACCTCCTGTCTAGCAAGCTAAACCCGTCATGTGCATAGTCAAATTGAAGAAGAAAAGAAACAAGGAACTATGGCAAATCAAATATTCAGTATAAGTTTGGATAGAGTGACTTCATACTTCTCAACAATATTGAGATATGTCGGCCATAAAAATTTTTAGGGCCTTATTTAGCCTAAGCTTGGAATATCCTTGATTCAATAATTTAATTGTTAGCAGCTTGCTTCTTTGTAAAATGTCCCTTAGTGGGGACAAGCTCTACCGTACAGTATTAACTGTGAAACTTATACATTATACACAGGAGAAGCAGGGATTTTAATTCAAAGAAACAGAAAGTTTACACTAGGAACATTAAAGTTTGTCACGTTTGTCGTATAGCTTCAGATGTAACCTTTTGTGGGTGTCATACTTGAGGTATAAGTAAAATATGAAGCAGAACATGAAGAATCAGTCGTTTTCTAAATTTCAAGCTCAGGTAAAGGTTCACAATTTGTGTCCATTGGTATACTAATTGTTTGTTAAAAAATTAAATTGCCAACAACAGCAAAAATGTCTATCAAAAACTTTAACATTTTCTTGATGGCATATTATTCAGTATATTTTTGTTTGCCGTCTGTATGATGTTCTACAAAATGATCACAATTCCTATTGAGTACTAGATATTTAAATCTTGCATTGGTTTACCGTTTTTGTGAAAAGAATGACAAGTGAATGATTTGTTTTAGACGCTCTTTCAATTTAGAGTGAAGGATAGTGGTGTAAAAAAATCTTTTTTTTTTTTTACTGTTTACCGAAGATAAAGTATTAGAAACAAGATATTCATGTCGCTCTTAGAATTTTTAACACATGATGAAAAGGCATCTTTAAGGATCCTTAAAGCCTCCTTAAAGCTGCTTTAAATGTCCCTTTAAGGACCTTTAAGGGGGCTTTCAGGATCCTTAAATATGCCTTTCAGGAGTCTTAAAGGACTCCTTAAAGATCCTTAATGGAACTGAAATTTTAAGGATCTTTAAGGAGGCTTTAAGGATCTTTAAGGAAAAATTTATATTTTTCCTTTTTTCAAAAAAAGCAATGATTTTAAATTTTATTTTAAAAAAACTATTAATTTTGAAAAAATAAAGTGATAATTAATTAATTTTCTTTTTATTATTATTTATTATTTAAAAACTTATTTTTCATCTAAAGTTTTTAATTTTATTTCTTTAATTTTATTTTTTTATTACATTCTGTAGTCTACTTGGATTTTAATTAATTAAATAGAAATTACAAGAAATTTTATAATAAAAATTTTCATCTGTTATTCGCTCTCACTGGGAATCAAACCCTGTTCCCTCAAGTTAGGAGTCCATCATCTTACCTATTTAGCTATGGAAGAGATGATCCTGAAGTTGATAATTATAAAATATGTCTCTAACAATATGCAAATGAGATCACGTTACTGAAAGAAAGGAAGAGGACATTTTTTATTTATTTGTGAAAATTTCTTTTGAAATATCTCTAACAACAAAAGGATCAAATTAATTTGATTTATTTATATTTATAAAAATTTCATATATAATTTGTTGCTGTCATAATTTTTATCTATATATAGAATTTTAATTGCATTAGATAAAATATGTGTTGATAGGAATGCATTCCAAAATTTACCTGTAATATACTAGTATATCTAACATCAATCAGCAAGATGGTGGTTGATGATCATATGTATTAATCACTTAATTATTAATGTTGATGACAGCTGTTCTTTCTAACTCCTTTTACTTGAAAATTATTATTATTTATATTTAATAATTAGAGATGTAATTGATACAGAAGAAGCAGTATGTTAACTGTACAAACAGCTTTTTATTTAAATAATTGGCCATAATGTCAAAAATAAATAAATAAATAAATAAAATAAAATAAAATAAAATAAAATAAAATAAAATAAAATAAAAAAAAAAAAAAAAAAAAATAAAATAAAATAAATTAATAAATAAATATGGTCTTTCCGAGTCTAGAGCAGACTGAATATGCTGGGAGAGAGAGAGAGAGAGAGAGAGAGAGAGAGAGAGAGAGAGAGAGAGAGAGAGAGAGAGAGAGGTTTAGTGCAAACTATTTTAGAGAGACAGAACAAGATCGGGAAGTGAATACATTGAGAGAGAGAGAGAGAGGTTATCGCCCTTATTCCACTGCATTCCATCTTGACTGCAGAAATTCACATCCAACTGGGTAAAGTTTGTCAGTTAATAGTTATTTTCTGTGACTGGTTTCTTACTTCAATATTTTCACTTCATGACTTGTTCATGTTTGAAAAGAATAACCTTTCTCTAATGTTCTTATTTTGTTTTAAAAATTTACTTTACCAACTCTTTTTCATTAGGAATCGAAATTATTCGAAATCCGATATCATTATGTGTCAGTAATGAGTTCCATATATGTCAATTCAAAGACACTAAAATGTGCTCTCTCTCTCTCTCTCTCTCTCTCTCTCTCTCTCTCTCTCTCTCATGCTTTATTTGCATATATGCATAACACTATCCCCCCCAAAAAAATAAAATAAAATAAAATAAAATAAAATAAAATAAAATGAAATAAAATAAAATAAAATAAAATAAAATAAAATAAAATAAAATAAATAAAATAAATACATCTGAATATTAATGAAGGACAATTATGCAATCTGTCATGTTTCACCTTCGATTCTAGGTTTTACCGTACATCCGTGCGCACGCTCCAAGCCCATAATTACCATCGTAAAACACTGACCAACCGTTCAGAGGATTCCGTTTATTTACAGCTAAAAGAATTTAAATTTTAGAAAATTAATGTCACGGATCGTGATTAGGAGATATCTATATTTTTTAAAAAATTATATTTTTAGTTAATAAAAAAGAAAAAAATTCAGAAAATTGAAAAAACATAATGCAGCTTTAAGATCAAGACTATCAAATATTTGTCATAAAGTTTTATTTCGAATTTATCAGACCTTTATTTAACTCAAACAAAAATAGTAAAACTACAATAAAACTTGATAGTTTGGTAAATTAAGTAACAAATGTCATCTTGTAATAAAATGTATATCACTTGGGAGAAATATATAAAACAGATACAAGTTAAATGTGCACATTTCGGAAATTCATTCCTCATAATCAGCAGAAAGCATTCAATACAAAACAAAGTCACGAAACGGTAATGTATTCGTACCATTTAAAAATATTTAAAATGAATGAAGTCATATAAAATATAAATAGGTAATGTAAGCAAGCTCTGTCCACAGTAGCTTCATTAAACCGTACAAAGTAATAACCCAAGACAATTATCTTCTTTAAAGAGAGACGTTCTGTATAAAAATTCGCTTTACAAGATTAAATGTCCAAAAAAGGAAAAACATTCCAGATTCAGTTAAGAATATTGATATTTAAATACAATTTAAAAATATTCAATACTTTGTGATACATTTCACCATAAAATAGGATGGGTCATATTGATATCTATAGTCAATCTGGTTGCCTACAAATTGTCAACATAACATTGTTGAAATCGGTAAGAATATATATCACAAGATTTAGGATAATATAAATGATACAGAAATGTGAAAGATACATGCAGATTATTCCACTCCCTTTTAAAGATATTTTACCATTTTATACAAAAATATACAATACAATACTAAGAGTGATATTCGTTAAAATATGTATGGGTATGAGTGATATGATTTCAAAAGTTTGGTTTAAAATGTTTTAAAAACAACTTTCGTAGGACTTTTTTGTGTGGATTCGGTTTAGTATAGGAATACACGCTACAAAAGGGGTTCATCTTGTCCGAACTCTTTATGCAAACACAGTGTTTACACTCAAATCACCTTCTTCTATTGATACATGTTTCGGGTGATTTTTTTCTGCACATTGACATGCAAGTTAAAAGTAGTAATCGCATTGTTGAAAATCTGAAATGAAATCACACATCGCTTTCTTCATACTAAGATTATTTAAAAACAATTGTTTTTCATTCGGTTATAAGGGTTCCAAAATACGACCTGCATTGTAAAAGGACTTGATGAGTTTTGGGACTACAGGTTCACAGTGACAGCTACAACATCAAAAGGGCAAAATATTTCCGAAGCCTCAGCAGTGGTAAAAACAAACGAATCAAGTAAGTAGGAACATTTTAAGTTAATAAGTTCATTTACAACCACGGTTTTGTACAGCTTTTTGTGATAGATTTGTATAGTAAAATCTATCTTAAGAATTTTCATAGAAAAGAATAATAAACGCCTCATTTTATTTCATGTTATTAAATTTTTTAACCAGAACCATTCGTACAAATTAGCAATTTAACAAACGGATTCATCATACCGGTAATTTAAGTTATTTCAAACAGAATATGTTCAATTTTTTTACCAATTTTGTAGCACTAAATATACAAGCCAGTAAAATATTGTTTAATTACAGCAGACAGAAGCGCGGCAAGTAGTATGTTAGTGCATTTGTGTTATTTTTTCAAAATGTTTAATTGAATGAGTTCAATGAGATTTAAATGTAGACGTGATTGAAAATTGATATTTTTTGATAACCCTTTTAGGCATACCAATTCAGCAATTGCATTGCCTTATAACACACACACACACACACACACACACACACACACACACACACAAAAAAAAAAAAAAAAAAAAAAACAACAACAACAATTTAACAAAACCAACCAAGAAAGTGCATTTTATTTCTAATTTCTAGATCTAACAAATCAATATAAATAAAAATATTTATTATGCTTTGAATAACAGCTCCAGGAAAGGTATCCGAGCTTCATATAACCTTACAGACCGACATATCAAAACCGAGAGCTGTCAGTTTATCATGGAAACAACCTGCTTTAAGAGATCGAAATGGTGTTATTTTATCTTATTATGTTACTTTTAATGGAACCGTCTGGATGGTAAATTATTTTTACTTCATTTATAGATCATTTGAGGCATCTAATAGTCGATGTTTTTTTTAGCTCACCTGACCATAGGTTATGTGAGCTGATGGCATAGCGGGGTGTGTGTATGTATGTGTGTGCGTGCGTGTGTGCGTGTGTGCCTGCGTGCGATTGTGCGTCATTAACACAAATTTTCGACTTCTCCGAAACTACTGCACAGATTTCAATAATATTTGGTCAGAAGTATGCCGTGACGGTGTAAAACAGATTTGTTCATGGCTTTGCAATGGCTACCAGAACTAGGTCAAGGTGACCTATGGGTGACAAAATCTTAAAAAACCATCTTATCTAAAACCGATGACTGGGGAAAAATCTGATGTGATATTTGGTTTGTATAGGGCCTTAAGCCTATAGTTTGTTTTTTTCGTAAAATAAGTTCGAAAAATGGGTTAAGCGTTTTTATGTTTAATTAAAAATTTTTCGTAAAATGGCTTCAAATTGTTATAACAGAAATTGCCATGGGGTTTTCAGATTTGACATTTTCTTTAAAAGTCCTCGAAATGAGATCAATATAAAAAATCAAGGTCATAACCTAGTTTGTGATTTTTGCAGTTTAAGGCAATTTCTTGAAAACTATAAGAGATAGATAAAAATAAAACATTGCAAAAAAGGTTCAGCATGACGAAATTTAACAAAGTACTAAGTTTCGTAACTTTTTGGAAATCCATGTAATATTGATTGTCCCTGAAATGTTTTATTTGCTTTTAAATACTAGAAAAACTATAAACTTTTTATATATGCATGACGATCATCTAGATACATAAATCAAGGTCATACGTTCAAAGGTCAATGTCATAATTACAGAAGAAATTTAAATTGTTAATTAAATATATATTAAAAACTATTAACATTTTGTATGGGCATGTATATAAGAATATTGTAGGTATTAATATGATGATCATTTTGATATATGACTCAAAATTCTAGGAGTTAAGGTCAATGTCATAGATTCAAAAAAATAAATTTGTTAATTACCCTGAAAAGTATTAACTTTTTGTTAAGACGTGTATATTAGAATATTGTTCGTATTGATATGGGCATCGATAATATATTCTATTGGACAAATGGTAAAACTTCAAACATAATGATCAAAACTAATAAAAAATAATTTTTCAATACATGTGTTCGAGGAAAAACTTGTAAAACGGAAATAAAGTTGCTTTTCATAGTAGTCAGGATAGTACTGACATTAGTAATTCATGCCTATTTTTACTCAATTTCATATAATTAACACTTGACGATAAATAATTTATTAATTAGAAGCTGATCGAAAAATTCTCTGGAAGTTTGCTTATCAATTATCCACAATAAAGCCCAATATTAATAGTAACTTGTTACAGGTTAAGATGTAACAGTCAAAAAGTCCTGCTATTCAAGGTGAAGTATTGATTTTTTTCAGTGGGGCTCACAAAAGTGTTAGGTTACCTGGACATGTATTACGGGTAAAAATAATTTTTTTATCAGCTTTTTTGTTACTTTAAATGCAAGTATTTTTTGTCAGTCATGATTAAATTTGATGTGTAAGTGTCCAGAATTTTTAATTTATATAAACAAAAATTCGCCTTATTTACAACTCTCCTAAAAGAAAGTTGAAGATTAACTTCTGGAGATGACAGATGCAAATTATTAGCCTAGGGGTTTATGTAGTGTAAGAATTATATAAATGCGAATGCAAGCTCACTTGGTAAACTGAGCATGTCAGAAATATTTTGAAAAAGATGTACAAATGCATAGAAAATTATAAAATAAAAAAATGACAAAAAACCAATCATCTTTCTTGCATTATAAAAGTCCCTAAAATTTTCAAAAAAAAATGTTTTCTTTTATTACTATATATTAACATTAATGAATCATCTATTTATTTTTAATTGTAAAAAAACCCATTAAAAATTATAATTTGAATGCAAATCGAGGGACTTCAGAATACCGACCTTGCCTACAAAGGTCACATGTCAACAAAGGCCCCTTTTAGAAAGTCCCTCAAGTGACCTTTGTAGACAGGTATTACTGTATAAGCATTTTGTAGGTATTAATATGAAGATAATTTCATTTATGTTTCAAGGTAATATGTTCAAAATTCAAGGTCATAGCTTCATAAGAAGTATAAAATTGTTAATTATCTTAAAAACTCTTAACTTTTTGTATAGGCAAGTCATAGCTGCATAAGCATACTGGATTGGTGAATTATCCGGAAATTATCCATTGCACTTAAGTTGCTACATGTATTTAGCTCTTAATAAATGAACTTTGACTAAGCATGTATGATTAAGCATTGTGGCAGTTCCAAAGAGCTCGTTTGGAATTGATTTTCGGGTCACTAGGTCAAAGGTCATGTCACTGTGACTATAAACAGAAAATCGGTTTCCCGTCATTTAAAGGTTAACCGTTCTAGGTTTTTAATGAAAATTGGCACAGAGGTAGCTTACGACAATAGCTCGCTTTGGATTGATTTTTGGGTCACTAGGCCAAAGTTCAAGGTCATTGTGACTTTAAATAGAAAATCGGTTTCCGGTCATGTTTAAGATTTTTGACCCCCGCATTCACCGAAAGAGAGATAAAGAAACGATATATCATAGTTCCAATTTCCCTCTTTGCAATTTATGCTAGGACTGTCCATATAACCCCTCATATATCATTTCAATTACAGAAGTCTATTTCATTTTAAAGCGGGGGACATAAGTTCTATGAATTTGCTTGTTTTTGATGAAATGTTAAAGTAATAACTATGACAATGTTGTATGATTGAAAATTGTCATTTATTAATCACGGTATAATAAAATACAATCTATAACATATACATGGTATAAACAAATATACCATGAATGCAGAATTATACATTATGTAAAATTACAAAAAAAGTAATTAAAATAACAATACTAAAAACTACATGTCATAAAAAAGGTGGTGTAAAAAATTATGGCGGAGAGGACCCTGTGAAGAGGGATCTATTCAATCGTAGATTTGCATTCTATCCATGTGATACTGCAAACATCTGATGTAACTTTGTCCGATAAGGACCACATTCAATTGATGTAGATCTGAAATTGGTTGTTCACACATGTTGACAAAAACAATTGTTTATGTAACGTCACAGATCGCGAACAAAGAAAATTGCAAATAAACACAAAATTGAAAAATTGTCTGGGTAAATCGATGATTACACTCGTAAAGATAACTAATGTAGACCCCAATTCACCAATGCAGTTATGCACGTCGTTTTGAAATAACTTAAAGCAAGATACTCGGCCTAAAATGCAAACTACAAAACTTTTGTTGTTGTTTGTCCAAAGGTTATAAAATAAGGGGTTATATGAGAGGTTGCATTGTACGAAGGAGACTAAAAAACCTCGATCCCAGTTTCCATAATCGATCCCCGTTTACATAAATCCTGTTATTCAGAATAATATTTATACAATCATTTTCATGTATTTGACAAATTAACACACACTGCATATATTGTTATTTCTTGTTATATCAATCAGAATTGTCGAGTGGCTTTGGGCTTGACAAAAGTTGTTCGTCCGCTTATAGTTTAAATAAATATGGCTTTACCCCAAATGCATAAGAAAAATTATTTACTAAGTACCCAAATAATCTGACAAAAACGCTGCATGCTCAAGTCGTTACTATTTACTCTAACTTTGTTGATCGTCATTTTTACTACTGTGCGTTATGCAAAATGATACTTTCAATACTGTTGTGACATCATTCTTAGGTATCTACCAAAACGAGGCGTTTTAATATCATACAAGAGAAGGCTTTAATATAAACGTAAATTTTAAAATGCTACAGCATTTAAGTCTGACACTTATTTCAATGCGGTTTTCGATAATGTTATGCTAAAATGGTATTTAAAATCTTTATTTAAACAATTTTTGTTACATTAACTCTTCAATACCTTTGTAATAAAAAATTGAAGCTGATTCCAATAATGATGGTTTTTTGTTTTTGACAGTTTTGTTTTCAGCTCTTAAATTTTCTTGATGCGTCACTAAATTTATAGTTTATTGAATTAGTTTTCTTACTTACTTTCTACTTTATACTTTTAAATGTTGAATTCAATATTTTGTTCTTTAAAGTTAACCATTTTATGATTTTACATATAGAGTTTTACCTATTTGCTACATACACACTAAGTTTAATTTTTTCTTATCATAATTTTTTTTTCATTAGCATCTATAGAGACAAAACATCTTTTTAACGAGTTGAATAGTTTGTAACACGCCATTACGTGATCTTAGTTTGTTATGTGCTTTTTCTGATGAATATTTTTAAAAAAATTTTAACATAACATATAAAATAGAAATCTAAAAAGTATTACGTACTTAACATTGATTGACAGGTTTCAAAATAATATGGATGTTTTTTGAAAACAAAAATAACTGCCAAAATGGCGAAACATTATGTGCAACAGTTTAATTATAGCTTTTTTCGTTTAAATTGTAAATTTCCAAAGATGTGACATTTTTATCCTTTCAAGTGACTGTGTAAGTTGTTTTTAAATTTAAAGTGAACATAAATTTTTAAATGGTTGCAGTAATATACCATTCAAAACTCCATTGTGACCATTTTAATCCTGTCTTTAAAAGAGATTTACTGAATTATAACAGCAATAAGATGTTACATATTAGAAAAATAAATCAATCGTCGTTTGCTGTTAGAATAAATAATCAGTTCTTTCTATGTACAAATCCGCATGGAGTAATTTATTACACGATAAAATTGTGAAATACCAACGCATTAATTTTTTTTTAATTAAGCATGATTTCGAAGATTTCAAGAATTATAGTAGAAAAGTTTGGTTGTCAAAAAAACGTCTTTATTAACAGTAAACACTGTAAATATGAATGACTAGTATTGTTGAAACAAAATTATTTAAAATATGTCTCGATGTTTGTGCTTAAATTTACATGCAGAGTATATATCATAAGGCATCAAATATGAGTCTTTTTACAGAAAAAAAGATAATTAACGTGTAAATGAATCTAAACAATTTGATAAATAATATACTTCTAGTTTTAATTCGCTTTCTTATCCCTGTATCACCCGGGACGATAAAAATGAAGAATTTATTCAGTTTTAATACTGCAACATATGATATTTTATATTTTACATATTAATTGCAATATGTTTAATTTGTTAAGGGTGAAGAATCTTCATTATCACTCAACCAAACATATTTGAATGATTTCCGGTTACAACCAGAGGCATGTTACGCTATAAAGGTAAAAAAAACTAATTTCTCAAATTAGAAAAATCTTTATTATTAAAGATCTGGTTAAAAAAGTTGACATGCGAGGTAGTTTTTTTAGCACTTACCTACTTATACCAAAACTAATTTTACCAAAGATAAAGTTCTTTCCAATCACAGAGGAGTCCTTGAGTCTTTTGGTTTCAATTTAAAACAGGAAGAACTTGACCTGCCTTACTTGTATTGGATTCCAAAAATCCATACAAGGAAAGATATATAGCAGGTTCCTCTAAATGTACTACTTAATCATTATCAGTAATTCTAGCACAAATTTTGACAGTCGTCAAAGATGGCCTTCAGACTTATTCAGATAAAGTCTATTCTTCATCTGGCATCAACCAAATGTGGATTCTCAAAAATTCAAAAGAACTACTTGACCTTTTTGTTTCTAATACTCTATTTTTCTACCCCTTACACCACTATCTCCCATGCTAAATTGAAAGAACGTCTAAAACAAATCATTCACTTTTCATTCTTTTACAAAAACGGTAAACCAAGATAAAATATCTAGTGCTCAACAGGGATTCTTGTTATTTTGTAAAACACTATACAGACTGCAAACAAAAATATACTGAAGATACATGTTAGAGTTTTTGATTGACAACATATTTGTTGTGTTTGGCAATATTATCTTTCAACAAACAATCGGTATACCAATGGGCACAAACTGTGCACCTTTGCTGCCGATTTGTTTCTTTATTCATATGAATTAGAATTTTTACATAACCTTGTCAAATCTGGAGAAAAGACTGTCGCTAAATTATTCAACTACACATACAGATTATAGATGACGTTCTATCGCTAAATAATCACAAATTTGGAGAATATGTGAATGCCATCTACCCAAGTGAGCTTGAATTAAAAGACACGACAGATTCTCCATGTTCTGCTTCATATTTGGACTAATACCTCAATTATGACACTAACGAAAGGTCACATCTAAAACTATAGGACAAACGTGATGACTTCAATTTTTCTATTGTCAACTTTCCGTTTCTTTGTAGTAATATCCCCGCTTCTCCTGCGTATGGTGTATATGTTTCACAGTTAATACGGTACGGTAGAGCTTGTTTCCACTATGGGGACATTCTGCAACGAAGCAAATTACTTATAATAAAATTGTTGACACAAGGATATTGCAAGCCTAGGCTAATCAGGGCCCTTAAAAAGTTTTATGGCCGTCATCACAATATTGTTGATAAGTATGTAGTCACTTTATCCCAACTTATACTGGATATATTTGACTTACCATAGTTCTTTGTTTCTTTCATTCTCAAAATTGACTTGCACGTGGCGGGTGTAGCTAGCTTAACAGGAGGTGCTTACCCTTCCAGAGCACCGGGCCTCACTTCCTTGATGGAAGTTCACGTGTATAACATATTTTGCCAGTTTGCAAAGTTTTTACTTTGTTTTTTTTTTGGATTATGATATGGACAAGGACTGGTATGTTTGTTTTATTTTACTCCTTAAAGAAGAAATAAATCAACTAATACGCTACATAAATGACTTTCATACACTGCAATAATTATAAAAAATTAAAGTGTATTTTATCAATTTTTTTATACAGAAATAAGATAATTGATATTATTTTTATAAATATTTGTTTTGAAATAATTTTATTGTCACTTGATTTTTTTAAGTACAGGTGATTGCAAAAACGGCTACTGGCAACGGGACTATATCTCAAGTTAACAAATGTATGCCTCCTGGTGGTAAGAAAAACTGTTAAATGTATATTTTTTGTATCCAAACTTAAAACAATGAAATGATTAAAATGCTTAACAATTTAGTTTGCTCAATTGAAAATATGTAAAATTGCGCGTTGTTTTTTTTTAAAAAAAACTGTTTTTTTCACTTGTTTGGTAATCCGCTTTAAAACATTTGATAATTAGCTAGTTGTATTAACTTAAGTTTCTGATGCAATTTTTTTTTTTTTACATTATTGCTTTAAATCACCCAATAACAAAATACAGATAGAAAAATGGAGATTGTTTCTCACTTCTCACATTCTTTCTACTCTTTCAAAGATGCGATATTTGTGTTTTGTTTATGAGATTGCATTGAAAATTTAAAATTGTTTTACCAGACGTAAGACATATTAGAAAAACATCCATATACCGAAAAGATAAATAAGACATAATGTTCGAATATATTGTTGAAAGTATTTTTTTGTACTTTTTATCATTAATCATAAGTTTAACATTCAAAGCTGAATAAATTAAGTGTCTGGTTTTTTTTATCTACCTTTGATTTACAAATTTTAAATATTTCCTTTAAAGCTCCGATCAGACCGAAGGAGTCTAAAACGAAACCATTAATGAAAAAGGACAAATCATCAACAGTGGAAGATAGTGAAAAACAAATACCTATAAAATTACCTTTAGAATTTTTATGTTCAGATGACAACGGAAAACCTGTACAATGGGGCGTAATTGTAAGTGAAGCATCACAAGTTGGAAATGGTATGTACGTTTTAATTTTTTTTATAAAAGTAATGTTTGCAAGTGTTGTTATATTTGTCTACAAAACCGCCATTTGATACTTACAAATTGCGTGATTGCTTGTTGATTTGTTTTTTTTTCTTTTCATATGAACCAGAATTTATACAGAATTATTAAATTTAAAGAGAACTGTCGCTAAAACATTAATTTTTGCAAATTGATATATAGATAACGTTCTATCTCTTAATAATAAATATTTTAAAGAAGTCATTTATCCTAGAGAACTTTAAATAAAAGATTATTCTCTATGTTCTGCTTCATATTTGGACTTATACCTCAATCAAAACAACCACGAAATGTTACGTCTATAGCTCTATGACAAACGTAACGTGATGATATCGATTTTTCTATTGTCAATTTTACATTTTTATATGGCTATATTTTTTCTTCTTCTTCGTGTGTTGTACAAAAACTTCCTGCAACCAAACAAGCTTCTTACAAATTTATTGTTGACTCAGAAATTTGCACGTCGTGTCTTATCAAAGCCAATCAAACACTTTTATGACCGTCATCAATATTGTTGATAAGTATAAAGTTGCTGTATCTAAACTTTATCTAATGTGTATTGTACCACAGTGCGATAACGCTTTGCACGATTCGATGATGATGATTTTTTTGAATAGCTCTATCCTATACCTATGCTAACAGTATAAACACGTGACTTCAGCTCCCCATAGTTTTTTGCCATGTCAATAAAGCTAATCATTGACCACTGTTGTAAAAATGGTCGGGAAACGAGAATATTGAAAAAAAAGAGTTTATATAAAAGTTCGAACACAACTCGGTCATCATGTAATATAGATTTTAATCTAATTGTTGAAGTTTATGAATTTAATAAGGTTTCCTTTAAGACAGTTCGTAGGTGGAGAAAAAATTTTGACTAGCAAAGTCGTCAAAGATACAGCAAAATCTGGCCTACATGTAACAGTAATAGGCATGGCAAATGTCTCAAAAGTGAAGAAAAAGATTGAAAGTGATGTGAGATATATGATTTGTGATATTTCAAAAGCTGTTGGCAAATAGCTATCGCGGGCGCATTACATTTTGAAGCGTAATTTGAAAGATTTCTGTCATATGGATACCGCATATATTGAAAGATGACCAAAAAAAAAAAAAAAATTGCTCAAAATATTCCCGAAATTGAATCAAAGACAATTTGCAAGCATTGTTACTAGTGTCAAAACATGGGTATACTATTTGGAACAAGTACATGTACTTTCCAAAAGAAGCATAAGCTCAAAAAATGTAAATTAGAAACTAAATATAGTTAATTGAACACGATAGAAGGCTTGTAGTTGCCGAAAAAGAAGTATAAGCTAGAATAAGGTTTTTAATTGCATACTCTTCATATGTGATGGAATAGTCGTACAAATTCCGGTTCTCAAGCGTAAAAGTGTTACAGGTCGGTATAAACGAGATGTTATAATAAATTGCTTAAGAAATATTATCTTCAAATCTAGCCCAATATTTTTTTTCTAATTTCCAAAACATAAAAAAGTTCTTATCTAGTCGTCGTTACGAATCCCGACAAAGCCTTTGGCTTAGTCATCAGTCAGTGCATTAGAGGTCTACCTAAATCAACGTACCGTCACGCGTTTCAGTAATGGATTCAGAGATTGAAATTATGTATTTCAACCGTACATTATATATTACATATCGAATTCTCTTAGATACATTTGACGCCCAAGAGTTCCATGTTTCTTTCGCTAACAAATTTAATTTGCACTTGGAAGGTGATGCTAGCTGGACAGGAAGTGCTTACCGTTTTATTTCTATGATTAAAAGTCATGTTTTTAACTGAATTAGCCAGTTTTCAAAAGTTTATTTTGATTGAGGGATTGTGTTTAGACATGAACCAGTATATTTGTGTTCGTTTACACTAAATATAAAAAGAAACAAGATTATTATGCCTTGCTTTGATATTTCAAGTTTTGTTTCTGTTAGGTATCATACCTCAAAAGACATCTTAGGAAGGAAGGCTACATTTAAAACTATATGACAAGCGTAGTGGCTTCTCGTTTTTCATTGTCAACTTTCATCTCTATGCAGCAATATACCAGCTTATGCTAGCGGTGGAGATGTTTCACAGTTAATTCGGCATGGTGAAGCTTGATCTCACTACGGAAATGCATACAGCGAAGCAATCTGCTTACCAAAATATATTGACTCGTGGACATTGCTTGTCTAAAATTCACAAAGCCATTTAAGAATTTGATGATAGTGATCACAATATCCTTGTTAGGAATGCTGTATACTTAATATCAAAATTTTTTCTGAATATATTGGACGCCCCAAAGTTTTATATTGTTTTCAATCTCAATTTTAATTTGACACCTGTCGGGTGTAGCTAGCTAGACAGAAGTTGCTTACCCTTCCGGAAAATCCAGTGTAACCTTGCTGGTGAAAGTTTACGTGTTTAACTTATGCAAGTTTTAAAAGTTTTTACTTTCTTTTGAAATGTGAATTGGACAGGTAGACATTCATCACCGTGAGATATGAACATAAAAGATGAAATCTTGTGATATTTTACACATTCCATTTCTATTTTTACGGTAAATTCTGATTTTAGATGTTTCAATTAAGTTATTATGCAAGTTTTACATTTCACTTTAAATTGTATGACATCTTATCGAACCTTTTAAATTAAATATATACGTTAAAGGTTTGTCCCTATCCTACAACATTTATTGCTTACGTTTTAGTTCATCGGCATAATTTTGTAAATAAATAGCTTAAAAACTTAATTTTAAATTTTAGACTATTTGATATAAGGGATTTTTCTTGACCATGTCATCAATTTAATTCAGTGTAAATACTGCTTGGTTTATCGTCTCAGCCACAAAAATAACAATCCACGTAAAAGTATATTAGTAGTTACACAGTTATTGTATTACATTATACAGATCAGCCATTTGTTGGAGAAAAAAAAGATTATCTCGCTAACAAATTGCGAAGTTATAAAACATGGTCAGAGGTTCAAGATAATGATGTATTTTTTCCATATGTAGCAACTAAAAGTTCATGGAAACCGGCTTGCAAAGGTGGGTCACTGTAAAGTATAAAGATAGAGTCAAATTAATTATTTTGTTTTCGCTACCTTTTTCAGTAATAAATTCTTTATAAATAAAGGCATAGTATTTTTTAAATCTGAGAGGAAGAGCTTTTTAGTTAACATAATGATGTGTGATCAGAGTCTAGAGGTATATTATCAATTAAATGCTCTTTTTCTGACCTTGTAATCCTTAACTTACGGATGGTATTCCAAATAATTAAAATCATAATTACTTGATAAATAAGATGTAATGAAAAGTACTTGATGCTCTTTTGTTAGAACTTGCTGATAAAATTGTAGATTATAAATTTACGCTTTTCGGTGTTACTTTTTTTGGACAAATAGTAATTGACCATCTTCAAGTCCAAAAAGGTTTATCATCCGGTAGGTTTTTACAAATTTGACCGTCTAAAATGTACTCTCAACAATTTTCAACGATGGTTTATGCGTTCCTTGATATCTTAACTTGGTAGCAGAACATACAACCCTTTTTAATATAAATTAGCAAATCAAGTATTAAAACATACTTATATCGTATTTATTGTGCAAGGAAATAAAAAACAAGAATTGGTTTCGTTTATTCTTACTTTTATTAGAATTAAACAACACTATTGATTTATATCTATATAGAGAGAATCAAACGTGAGGTACATAACCAGCAACCTGCTGAAACGTTTATTATCGGTGCAGCAGGAGAATGTGAGGGTGTTGTAAATAATTGTAACGGCTATCTCCAACCAGGAAGGTCATACAAGTATGTGTTATAGTTTGTTGTCTTTATTACAAATAGTAGATACATATAAGTTGATAATTTTGGGGAAAATTGATACAAAATTTATAAATAGAAACTTTAAGTTTGATTAATTTTAAGAGTAAATTTAAAAACTAAACAAAAAGATTTTGATGCATTTTTAAATACTGTTTATTGGACACTAGTTTCTATTAAACAGTAAATGTTTGCTTAATATATATAAGAAAGATTTTGCAAAATGAGCTCGGCAGAATGTGCCGCACAAAAATCTGAAAAGTCCGGTTACAATAAGGATGACTAATTAGTTGGTAAAACTGCATTGCGTTCTTTTCGTCGGTTCTTTTGATGAAAAGTGATTAGACTCAACCTAGCATTGCATTTTAAGCGATATAATAAATGATAAAATAATAAAATGAAGTTCTAAGTCTTAATGTCTGGTTTTTGAACACTATCTTAAGGTAAAGTAGTATTTAACAATATCAGAATACATTTAAAACCATATACAGAATATCCCAAGCAGTTGGCTGAAAAGGGCACGGATAACTCGTGAAAAGATATCTTATAATTGCGGGAAAGCGATAACATAATAAGATACTGCATGACACATACTGACTTTCACAAAAAAAAAAATAAAATAAAGAGACACCGATGCAATTGCTATAAAATAAAAGCTAGAAAAATAAAAGCAAAAACAGAAATACAGAAATTGATAATATTTAAAATTCATAAAAAAACACATTTTTACTGGTGTTAAATTTTTGATGACAAGTTTTGAAGTTAGATTTTGAGTTTTACCAGAAAAATTATTTTTAAAAAAAATGCATCTCATTATTGGAAGCATGTAGTATATAGTTTTTTTACCTTAAAATACACAACTATTTGTAAAATAAAAGAACACTCTGAAAATGTTTTATGTACCAAAACCAAAGCTCATTTTACCATTTTCGGTGCTGTTTGTTTTATACCTAAAAAGTCTTTAATATCAAAGAAAATGAATATTTATTATACAGCTGATTTGCGCTTCTTATTTCTATACTGTCGATTTCAATATATAAATGTTGTATATTGTTCTATAAAAACATTTTAAAAAGCAAAAAATTGTAATTTTAAATTTAAAACCTGACATTTGTAAGTTGACCAATAATTTTTTTTATTTTTGCCTATAGGGTAAAATCATATGTTTGTACGAATGGTGGATGTACGGAAACGCTTTACTCAGAACCTATTGCTACAGGTTAAGTATCAATTCTTTGAATAAATTTACTAGATGTGCAATTGGAAATCTGTGATTATTCAGAATTATATAAATACAATTTTTATTTTGTTACTAATAAGTTTTATCGCTGTCAGTTTCATGTTCTGGTTTTTACAGAACATATTTTTAAGATTTGAATTTCTAGCTGCAAAAAGCTATTACTTAAGATTTTCACATTGCCGTCCATATGAATAGGGGACCATTAAAATGAAGTCCTTTTTATTTAGACCCGAACTTGGTGCCAGCAATTGCCGGTGGATTATCCAGTGCTGTCATTCTGTTAATAGTCATTGCAGTGGTCATGTTTATTTTGAGACGCAAAAAAGTGGTGTAAGTTATTTGATTTTATAATGTATTACCTTTCATAACTGTCAGTCATAAACTTTGACTCATGTTAGGTAAGCCCTCCATAATACGACTTTTACTGCTGTTATAAAACATCCAAATGTCTTGCTTCACTAATTTTTCAACTTTTAAGTTTGCAAAAGCAAAATGTCAATGTAAAAAAATTATATAGTTATATCTTGATTTCTGGATTTAAAGTTAGTTAATAAAAATTTATGAAATTCAATTTTATGATATAAAAACAGATTGTGATTGTTGATTTTCAAGTTATAAATTTCTAAAATGTTATTTAAGTGTTGATAATAAAGGATAAAAATTATTTACACGTTAAAATTTTAAATACAGCAATAAACCAAAAAGGAAAAAGCACATTTGTATCATTTAAAACATTCCTAATAATAAAGAAAAGGTTAAAAAAATCATTCAAAAATATTTAAAGACTCCTAAAACATCTAACCAAACAGGAAAATAAAGCACACGTTCTACAAAATTTGTTCATCACTAATTAGTTTTATATAATTCTGAGCAAAAATGTTACCTTGACTTTTGAACAAATGACCTTGAACTATAATCATTATGTTTATACCTAATATATTCTAGTATACATGCCTATACGAAAATATCATAGTGTTTTAGATAATCAACTATTTACGAAAGTTTATGCACCTGAAACATTGACATTTGAACTCATGATCTTAAAATTATATATCAAATTGATTATTGATAGATTCTGTGAAAAAGTTAATAGTATTCTGGATATTTAATCATTTAATTATTCTAATGCATTTCTGACCTTGACGTTTAAAGCCCTGGCCTTAATTTTGTATCAAAATAGTTGTTTTAATAAATATCTCCACTATTAAAATATCTATTTCTATGAAAAGAGTTTAAAGTATTTTTAAGCACGCTAGGCTAATACATATGTGATCTTGACCTTTGAACCTATGTCCGAAACTTTGTTTCAAAGCAATCATTTTGTCAATCCTTACAATATTCTAATTTACATTCCTATACCAAAAAAGTATAGTTTGCCAGACAATTCATATTTAAGAATGTCAATGCATTTGTGATCTTTATCTTTAAACCTATGACCTTGAAATATATATCAAAATGCATATGATAATTCTTTCAATATCTTTACTATTCTAATTTATATGTGTTTACATAAAGTTTATATTTTTTGTTTTAGATAATTAACAATTAAATTGTAGTCTTGACTTTTGAACACAGGACCTTTAACTACATTTTAAAATAATCGTTTTCAATCTCTACATATTCTAATATACATGCATATACAAAAAGTGTATAGTTTTTTTTAAGATAATAAAACATATTAGAATGCTGATAAATCTGTGATTTGATCTTTAAACCCATGCCATTGAAATATATATTCAAATAATCGATTTATAGATGCCTTACAAAAAGTTTATAGTTTTTCAGATAATTTACCATTCATTATTCTTACTAGTTGTAATAAAACCTTAAAAGAAGGTCAAGGTCAACCAGCTTCGCAAACTTGTTAGAAATGCTATATAAAATCTTCCAAGCTTCGAGACCTTTTGATTCATAAGAACATGTTTCAAGGCTTTTTTATTTAAGGTCATCGTGACCTTAATTGAAAGTAAAGATCAACAAGCGTTCGCAAACTTGGTGGAGCTTAATGCTCTTATGTCATATATGAAGTAACAAGTCCTAGGCCTTTTAGTCTATGACAAGATGTTGAGAGATTTTATTTTTTAAGGTTACTGTGATTTTTAAAGAAGGTCAACCTGTTTCGCAAACTAGGCAGAACTCTCATGTATTGATGCTATATATGATGTTTCAAACTTCTAGATCTTTTAGTTCATAACAAGATATTTAAAAGTTATTCTTTTGAAGATCCCTGTGACCTCAAATAAGGGTCAAGATTAACCAGTTTCGCAAATTTGGTAGGGGTTTATGCAATAAGTTATAAATGATGTTTCAAGCTTTTAGACCATTTGGTTCATGACAAGATGATGTTTAAAGTTACGTTATATTTGATATTTAGAGTCACTGTGACCTTGAATGAAGGTCAAAGTCAACTAGCTTTGCAAATTTAGTATAATTTGATGCATTGGTGGTATTTTTGTTTCAAGCTTTTATATCTTTTGGTTCATGACAAGAAGATGTTGAAACTTAAGTTTTTAATGAAAAATCACTTTGACCTGGAATGAAGGTCAAGGTCAACAAGCTTTGTAAACTTGGAAGTGCTTTTAGCTCTGATGCCATATATACATGGCATATAATATGCATATATACATATATAAAAACAAGCTTCTAGACATTATGGTCAGTGAAAATATGTTTAAATATATTAATATTTAGGGTCACTTTGACCTTTAATAAAGGTTTAGATAAAAACACTTGGTAGAACTTCATTCATTTATGCTATATAGGATGTTTCAAGCTTTCAGACCTTTTGGATCATAACAAGAAGATGTTTAAAAGTTGTTTTATTTAAGGTGATTGTCACCTTGAATGCAGGTTAAGATTAATTAGCATTCTTGGAAGGGGTTCAAGCAATAATGCAATATTGAGATTTCAAGCATTTAAAGCTTTTGGTTCATAATAAAAAGATGTTAAATGGTAAGTTTTTAAAGGTAACTGCAAAGGTCATGGTCAACTAATTTGCAACCTTGGTAGTGCCCTGTATTTTGATTCATGACAAGATGGTTAAATAATTCACTATTTTTATGGTCATTGTGACCTTGATTGAAGGTCAAGGTAAACCTTTTTCATTAACTTGGTAGGTCTTTGGTCATAAAACATCCATGTAAAGTTACACTATCATTGGCTCACTGGTTGTGACATTGTTTACGATACACAACGCAACGACGGACACCGCACGACGCACGACGACAGACAAACAATGATCACTATAGGTCTCCTTGAGCCTTTGGCTCGTGACCCAAAAGAGTCATAAGTTTTTAGAAAAATCACTGAATTAGAACTGAAAATAATATTTAACATCTAACCATTATTCTGTCTTCAAAGAACACTATGTATCCAATGCATGATGTTAATCGTTCCTAGTAAATTCTATCAGATATTAGTCTGAAATTACAGAAAACTACTCCGGATACGAAAAATCACTGAAAGTTTTTAAACCGCTCGAAGCCTATTGGAAATCATTTAAACGGGAAAAAAGTATATAAAACTTTACTGACACACAACGGTCTGTAATAAATACTTTATCCCCTTGTTGATTTGTCGTCGTAAGATAAAAACTTTAAATAACAAAAACCTTTCTTTTTAATTCAAATAATGTTTCAGCTGTTTTAAAGCAAAGGAAGATAGTATTGAAAGAGAAGGCACTGATAACAATGCATATGAAGATATTGAAATGGAAACAAAAAAGAAGAGGTATAAATTTTTTTTTTTGAATCTTGACATGTTTGACTGATAGAAACTTCTTAGATTGGGAATCATTAAATATAAACTGCACGATTTTTTAATCGCACAATATATGTACACTCCACAATGTATCTTTATTAACTTACTGTTTCAACTAACTTAAAAATATTCATATACACTATCTAAATTTATACTAAATATATATATATATAAAAATATGCAATTTTATTTTACTCTTATATGCTATTTAACCTTACATCTGTTCTTGGAAGCTTTAGTATTACCGTCCATGTCTGCGTGTACTTTTTCAGGTGTAAAATATTTCATTGATAATGTTGGCTCAAAGTAGCACTTCATTTTGTATTTTACTTTGAAGATCGAATGTCATGTGCGCTTAAGGCATGGCGTAGCATGTGTATGTGCGTACGTGCGTGTGTGCGTTGTTAACACATTTTTGACTCCTCCTCTGAAGGTTCTCAGCAGATTTCTTAAAAACTATATATCGATTATTTGCAAAGATAATCACATGGAGTCTTTAGTTTGAAACTTGAAATGTCCTTTAAAATGACGTCAAGGTCAAAGGTCAAGGTCGCAACTTTTTTAACCTTTGAGTTTTAAGTACTAAATGAGCTGTTTTAGAACATTTAATGCTTTTTTTTAAAATTGATGAGCTTTGTAAGATCTAATGATCCATTAAATTTTTAAGAAATCAGAAAATAACTTTTGGAGTTAATGCCCGAAGAATATGGAAATATTTGGCAATTTTTGTTGTTTTTGACTTTTTAACAGTTATAGGTAAATTATAACAATAAATTTTAAAAATTGTTCAGCATTTCAAGATATAACACGGTAACATTTTCGTGTCTATGTGTTAATCCAAGTAAGAGTTGTTGCCCCTAAAATATTGAATTTTACAGAAATTTCATTGGTTGTTTTATCAATTTCTCGAAGACTTTTATAGATAGCTTGTAACAATAAATTGCAAAAATGTTAGGCACGACAAGATTTAACACGGTAGCAAGTTTTGTGTCGAATTGTTAATCCAAGTAAGAGTTGTTGCCCCTGAAATATTGATTTTTACAGAAATTTCATTATTTTATCATTTTCTTAAAAACTTTTATCGAAAGCTGATAACAATAGATTGCAAAAATGTAAAGAACGACAAGATTTGCATCTATATGCTAATAATTCATGAAAGAGTTGTTGTCTCAGAAATATTGATTTGTTTACAGACGATTAACTGTTTTGACCATTTTCTTCAAATTAATATAGATGGATGGTAATAAATTGCAAAAATTATCAACATGATAAAATCTAACAAAGGAGTAAGTTTCATGACTGTATGACATAATCTGTGTAAGATTTTTCGCAAATTTTGCTGTTTTGACCATTTTCTTGAAAACTTCTATCGATAGATCATAACAAAAAACTGCAAAAATGTTCAGCATTATAAGATCTAACATGGCAGCAAGTTTTATATCTTTATGTTAATCCATAGTTGTTGCCCTGAGATACTGATTTTTTCGCATATTTTGCTGTTTTTGGCCATTTTCTTGAAAACTGTTATAGATAGATGATAACAATAAATCTCAAAAACTATCAAAGTGATCAAAATCTACTAAGTTGTTTTTACTATATTATGATCCATGTAAGAGTTGAAATATAATTTATTATGAATTTGGCATTCTTTGATGATTATCATGAATACTTTTTCAAGTTTAAACAATAACTTTTGCCACAAAAACATTATTGCGTTGAGAACTTTGATGTTATTGGCTGTTTTGTAACAGAATTTTATAATTTTATGAATTTTTTTCGTGTCTGCAATCTTCAAAATACAAACGGTCATTTTCAATTTGAATTAATAAGTTAGACATAATTAATCAGGTGAGTGTATGACCTCTTGTTTTTAACTCAATTCAGTCTTTCAAACATTTCAACTTATTTTACAAATTTATCCAGAAGACAGTGCTTTTGTTATCATTCAGGAACTAGTATCTACCTTTAGGATTCCTTTTCAAAACGTATGTTCTCTAGATTTTAAAATATTTCAAAGTCTTTTTTTCTATGAAGATATTATTTTGCCTTTGAACGGGAACCGATCACTCAAAAAAAAAAAAAAAAAAAAAAAAAAAAAAAAAAAAAAAAAAAAAAACACCACCAACCACAACAACTTAATACAAGAAACTTTACAGAGAAACATTTGTCTGGTTGTACTCTTTTTGCTAAAATTGTCACAGTTAACATTTACCATAAAAAACTGTTTATCACTTTGAACTATATCTTTTTAGACCAATAAAATTAGAAAAATTCTCACGACATTACGATTACTTGAGGGCAAATAGTGACATGAAATTGTCTGAGGAATATAAGGTTAGTCTTTTTTAACTTTTCATTATATGAAATATAAACCATGACCGCAGCAATATATAATCTAAAAGTTTACAAATCGACAATGTATTTTGTAATAATGTCAGAACCACATTGTATCTTGCAGTTTTGTTATTCTTTAATCGATAATTTGCACTTATATCTAATTTTGTAAAATTGAACTTATGTTTATCTAAAATAAACTGAAAAAATGTGCAAACTTCTGCACAATAATTAGTAGTATTTTAGGGAATTGTGTATAATATGTCAGTCTTTTTTATTTGTTCGTTTTTAGGACCTTAAACATCTAAGCCCAGTTTATCCAACAGAAGCAGCCTTTCGACATGTTTCAAAAAACAGATATACAAACATTCTGCCATGTAAGTTAAATGTAGAATGAATTTGGTTTGCTTTAACTATCTATAGTATCAATATCAATTTACAATTTTCTTTTATCATTTATAGATGATCAAAGTATACTAAGATTAAAACTATATATGTCATACCGATTTAGCCGAATCGTCGTGCTTTCTTTTCAGAAAACAGTCTTCGATATCTTGTATAAATTATATCATTTCAAACGTCTTTATAAGTTCAAAAGTATAGGTATGAAATAATTTTGCATTTCCTGTTTTAGGAATACACGCTTGACTGGTTTCTATAACAATCACAACATGTGTTTGTCTTCATGTATAATCTTTTTATGGCTTGTTTTGTTCGAAACATTCTTTTTTTTTTTTTTTGCTGATGAACTGCAATTTTCACGTTTTAGATACTATTGTCTCTTTTCTTTACTGTTCGATTTTAACATGTGTTGTTAATACTAACCTTGGATACTGTAAAAATTGTGTAATTACTGTTGAACCTAACTGAAAAGGTTCAAGGTAACAAGTATGAATGTAATAATGACGGAATGTCACAGAATAAAAAGAAATTTGAATTGACAAAAATATACGTGTCGAAAGTAATGCGAAGAACATAATTTCATTTATCTTTTACTTTTAACTGGCATAAGTAATCTATTTGACAGCTTATCATATTCAGTTACTGAGATCGACAAATATCCAAGGTTTTTAAGTCAAGATAAATACTATGATCATAGAGTTGATTTTTATATTTCAGTTGATCACACAAGAGTGAAGTTGTTACCATTGTCAGATGATTGTGATGAATCATCAGATTTCATTAATGCAAATTATATACCTGTAAGAATATATTTTATAACACAGCTAGTGCGCTATATAACATGTTAACATATCAACGATCCCTTGCTACTTTAATAAACAAAATGTAGAAGGCATGAGCCTGTATTTGAATAGTCTTGTACAATTCATCTAACAAAAACAATATTAACAGTATTATCAATGAAAATGTAAAATGCACATACACAGTATTTGATATATTGGTAATTAGTTCTGACATTTAAATATTAATTGCGAGATAACATTCATCAATAAACCTTTAAATGTTGATTATTCCATCAATTTATTGGAAAAATATAGACATTTAACAGATATATACGTGTATATATACTAATAAAACATTTACGTTACGGTTGCTAGGGATACAACTCCCCAAGAGAGTTTATTGCATCCCAAGGTCCTGTAGAGAGCACTACCGACGATTTTTGGAGGATGATATGGGAACAAAATGTGGCTATAATTGTTATGCTAACTCAGTGTATGGAACGCGGGAGGGTATGTATAAGAGAAGATAAGGGCTAACAAGGCAGTCTTTAGATTCAGTTATATCTTTATTTATTACTTTAAGTAACAGTTACAATATAAATTTATATATCTTTACCTTTTTTGAAAGTACATAAAAATCTAACTTACAGCTGAAAAAAATATACCAAAGCAACCATAAATCGAAAAGAAACGATAATATATAAGATAGTTGATTAAAAGGTCAACTTCGTCATTGCACAGCTGAAGTACTTTTGTACAACAAACTTCTTATAATAATAGAAATCATGTTAATTAATTTTTAATTTAAGAGAGTTTACAAAAAGCAGAGAAATTTTCAACTGAAAAACAAGTACTTTAAAGCTTCAAAACCAAAAAAACACTACATAATAGATTTATAACTACAAAACAAGTCGAGACAAAAATGAACTATTGATACTTGTCAGTCGGAAGTAAAAGCCACTCGCCAAATCGTGCAATAACTAAATTAATGTTCAACTGCAACTTCGGATCTGTCTTATTTTAGTTGTTAGTAAATGATATTCTCTGATGGTTTGTTCCTGTACATGTTGTGTCGTTATTACACGGAACTTCGACAGCCGTCATTTAGATTTGGATTTGATAGGAGTGTGCAAGAAATTCACTGAAATCTTTTTGATTCAAAATGAATGTTTACGAAATTTAAGTAAAATATGTCAAAACTGAAAATCGTAACAGATACTTTGTAAATTCTCTTAAAATAAAAATACTAATATTAAAAAATTATCAGAAATCTTCAATACTATGTACATTACAGCTCAAATAGATAAATGAGCATCTACCCGCCGCTATAATTAAAGTATAAAATTAATTTTACACCCCGGTCCGCCTGGACTCACCGTTGTCCACTATGATAAATTCAAGACAAAATGCTGATTTGTCGATTAAATCAGATGTTAAGATGCACACTTTGAAACCAATATTTATTTTAAGTTGAAGCTTATTACAACAATAGATACTATTCAGAGTCATGCGATTATTTAGCAGCAATTTGTTTCGCCTTGCCATGTTTAACAATGACATTAACATGTAATGTATCAAATGTTTTAGTCACAAATTTCTATATAACATACTATGGATAAATCAGTCTTTTATTTCTTAATTTTATACCACAATAAAGATGTAAAGTTACATTGATATTTTTTATGATTCGCAGATTTTAAAGTAAATTCAGTTTTATGTAATTTTTAACACGAACTATTTTTTTCTTTCAAGCTAAGGGCTGGGGTTAAGGAACATTTTATGCAGTTACATAAAAATTTATAATATTTCAGATAGATTTTCCTGAGGTATAAATAGCATCAATATGAAAAGGTTTTGTAAATAAGTTAAAGGCAAATGTATTGGTTGAAGTTATAAATATAAAAGCATACACATGACATTTAAATTTCGGTGATGGATTAATTATTAAGGGCATGTTTTACTGCAAAATGGCAAGAAACCAAAAATTTCATAGACTATTAAAATACTGCTTGTATCCATCCTTCGTAGTTTTAGTACAGTTATACTACAGCTCTAACTCAAAAGTTTAAGGCCCTTTTGATACAGCTTGTTTGTAAACTACAAACTATTTGTATGACTTAAAAATAAATTTTCATGTGTCAAACAAATAAATTTAAATGCATATTTTTACACACAATAATTGCTAAAAACAAACTTATTTCATACATGCAATTCACATACAGCTAAGACTGTAAGACTGAAGGTATCGTGCCATCTTTAATATAAAACCAGTTGTATTCAATACAACGATTTATCTGACACAGTGATATATTATTCTCAAAGAAAATTGGAGCGAATAATATACCTTTATTACATAAAATTAACTAAAAATAAAAATTTCAGGTTATTAAATGATTAAAATGGGCAACATACCCAAAATCTGCATTTGCAAATATTTGTCCAATTATAAGGTATTAAATGGGATCTTCAAACTTTTAGATCGGACCTGTATTATGGTATGGTGGTAACGAAGCATGTGCAGTATATTTTATAGTCAATTTTTGTTTGCTTACAATGGTAATGTCATTGCATTTTTACTTATCTTTTTATACATTGTGTAAATAAGAGTTTTACATGGTTGGAGTCTGTTAAAAGAAAACGCTGTTAGTTCACTAGATTAAAGTGATACATTTTCTTACAAAATAATATCGAAAAATCATTCATGTCAAATAAAACGCATTGTTTTTGTTGGATATATAAGTAAAAAAGAAAATATAAAGTATTTATATATAAGATATATATTTAGATATTATATTCACATATTATAGTTCTTCGTGATCAAACCATTGCGGTAGCTCAGTTGGTAGAGTGCTCGCTCCGTAAGTGGGAGGTCGTGGGTTTAACCCCGACCGGGTCTGAATCAAGACTTGAAAGTGGGTGCTGACTGTTCTTTCGCCAAGCACTCGGCATTTCGAAATGATTGGAACCTAATGCTGGGATAATGGACTGAGTTAGTGGTATTCTAGTTTGCTGTTTATTGACATGTTTAATGTTATCAAAAAAAAAAAAAAAAAAATCGCCATGAGTGCCCGCCAGCACGTGGCATACTATACACTTGCACATCAAACGCATACATTAACTTGTTTTCAGATTCATCCATAGAGTTTAATAACCTCGCGAATCTCGTCGCGAATAGCTGAAAAACTGCTGATGCGACGTTAAAAACAACAACAACAACAACAACATATCAATTTGCTTTAACGGAACTATAGGACACTCTTGTTAATACATATAATAACTTTTTTGTTGTATGTCGAATCAAAATTATCTTTCTGGTTGTATTTAATTATTATTTTATTCGTTTATTACAGGTAAAATGTTTCAAGTATTGGCCAGACGAAGTAAATGAGCCCGTTTTTTATGGAGATATTACCGTAACTATAGAAAAAGAAACAAAATATCCCGACTACATATTAAGGACCATAAATCTTCGTTTAGTAAGTGAATAAAAAATTACGCTAAAATGTTGTAAGTTGTTCCAAGTATAGAGAAAATTTAAAACATTCATTTATATTATTCATGTTATAGTTTTGGTGGTAAAAGCACATTAAACCGATGTTATAATTAAAGGATCAATTGTGTATCGCTAAAGCAATACTTATCCCCTTATAATATATGTCATAAGTATTATGTCTTAGTCTAAATGTCGTGTTTGGCAATATAATTCTAAAACAAACAATCGGTATACCAATGAACACAAATTGCGCATCTTTGCTTGTTGTTTTTTTTTTAATCATATGGAGCAGAATTTTGCAGAACCTTTTCAAATCTGGAGAGAAGACTATCGCGAAATCATTCAACTCCACATACAGATACATGTATATTGATGACATTCTATCTCTTAATCATACCAAATGTGGAGAATATGTGAATGCCATGCTTTAAATAAAAGATACTACTAGTATACTAGTAGGTTTTAAATGAAAGATACTACTAATAATCTTCCATGTTCTGCTTCATATGTGAACGTATACCTTAATTATGACACCCACGAAAGGCTACATCTGAAGCTGTATGACAAACTTAATGACTTCAGTTTTCTATTGTCAACTTTCCAATTCTTTGCAGCAATATTCCTGCTTATCCTGTGTATTGTGTTTTTGTTCACAGTTAATGCGTTATAGTAGAGCTTACTACAAGCTGCTTACAATTAAATTCTTGACTCGGGGATATTGCAAGAGTAGGCTAATTTACATGGCCGTCATCACAGTATGGTTGATAATTTCAAGATCAATGTATCCAAACTTATACTGAATATATTTGGCATAGTTCAATGTTCCTTTCATTCTCAAATTCCATTTTCCCTTTTACGGATGTAGCTAGCTAGACAGGAAGTGCTTACCCGTTCGGAGCACCCGGCCTCATTTTCTTAATGGAAGTTCATGTGTTTAACTGAATCGGCCAGTTTTCATAGTTATTACTTTGTTTTTTGGGATTGTGATTTTGACATTGACTGGTATGTTTGCGTTTCATTTTATATGTAAGAAATCTAAAAAATTAACTTAACCTACGTTGGTGAATAATAATGTTAATAATTTAAATAAAGATGCATGAAACATTTACATAAGTGTACAAGTGATGTTTTATCACTGTTCTTTGTAACACACACACACACACACACACACACACACACACACACACACACCATATAACTGAAATCTTTTATTTAACGAGAAAAACAGAATGGCGGTAAAAACTATTTTTTAATCTCCTCCGTCTACTTTTTGACCATGGAAATAATAAAATAAGCAAAACATTATCTACGCACAGCGACAAAATGCATGTACGATACATGAGCAGTACGAAAAGATCCATAACATCAAATAATTAGCGAATTTAACAAGTTATGATTTGATCTTTTCCACATTAGTCTTTAGACCACACCAAATTAATTTGTAGCTCGTCGGACCCGCCCGTCTCTAAAATTGAGAATTAAAAATAAAATTAATTTCATTTTCAAATCGTTTTCCACCTGTCGAAAATTTACAGTAAAATCCCGCATCCATTTTACTGCAATTTTTTAGGCTGCATCCAATGTTAATTTAACAATATCAGGGCAACAATTGCCCAGTGTTTTACAATTAAACAGCTCTTGAATGTTTTATTATTTGCTATATTGAATGTGAATTTGCCAGAACGGCATATTCTTTGTTGTTAATTTCTTTTTTCCTTTTTCCGCAAAGTATCTTTGTGTGCATTTTTTTCGCCTGAAGGAAAATGTGTTTTAGGAAAAAAATATATACAACTAAATTTTAATAAAGTGTGGCCTTATTCACTAAATATGTACCGATGAAATTTGACACTGTTTTTTTAATTATTCTAATTCGTATTATAAAGTTTGTGGTTAAGAAAATGTAAACATGCTTCAACACGTTCTAATACATTAGCTCAGTGACATTACTGGTTTAAAAAAGACAGGTTTTTAATTACCGATTTTATTCTTAAATGCCGCCAAAAGTCAAAAGGCAATAAACCATGTCACTGTACCGTCCGCAAAAACGTTTAAAACAATTTTTGTCCGAGTTTATCAAAGCAAGAGATATGATTTTACAATACTTAAGATCTAGTTTCTCGTTAACAGGGAGATAACAAGAAGAAAGTTCGTCATTTTGCGTATTTGGCGTGGCCAGATATGGGATGCCCAGAAACCCCAACGGCTCTGTTGTCCTTTATTAAACAAGTCAGACAAGCGGTACCGGTAGATATGAATGGCCCAATAACTGTTCATTGTAGGTATGTATCTATATTCGAATCTAACATTATAAGTTAAAAGAGAACACAAAATTGCAAGATCACTAACAAATTAGTGAGAAAAATACCTGCAAGTAGTTGATGCAACTTCTTAGCAATCTGAATGTTGGAGGGTAGACGGGTTTTTGTAAAACGAACAGTTTGACACTGTTATGAGCTCATATGGTATTAAAATGAGAACGGCTAAATAAACAATGCACAAATACTGTATAGATAAGAGAATTACAACAGTAAAAAGAAAAGAAATCGAAGCTGTTAAAAACTCATTAGATTAAAAATGTATATTACACCATTTATTAAAAAATGTTATTTAATTGAGACGTACATGATATTTTTAAAATTGAAACAAACATGCTTGGTTTTACAGTGCTGGAGTTGGCAGGACAGGTACCTTTATTGTTGTTGATGACCTGCTACGTCAGATAGACAACGGCTGTACTGAACTAGATATATTTGGACTTGTACTCCAAAAACGGCATAGTAGAACCAATATGGTTCAAACAGAGGTTTGTATACATACGAGTCAGAAGTAATCATGTAATAAGTCAGAACTCACAAATATATTTAAATACTATTTAAGATTTAAAATTTGGTAATGTGTCATTTCTTAATGAATAAAGAAAATCTACCATGAACACATCGCTATAATATAGATAATGAATAAAATTGAAAACAAGATAAGCAAAACGTGTCACTACGTAGATGAAAACTTTTCAACAGCACAGGTTTTTCAATCTAGTTTTCTCTGTATAAATCATTATATATAAAAATGATAGCTACAACTAACTAACACCTTTGTTTTATACTTGTAGGACCAGTATGTATATATTTATGAGTGTATAAAGGAATATATCCTTGATGAGGACGACGTCGCTGATGGTGGACACGAAGATCGTAAGTCTTTGGCCATAAATCTTAACTTAATATTGAGTAAATGATTACAAAGTACCATATTAGCAAGCTACAGACACGTAACTGATAAAAGTAATAAACGAGACCAATCCCACCATTGATTAGAAAACTCCAAATATGTGAAGGGTTTCAGCCAATTTAGTCCCTCGACAACCAAGCTCTACAAATAGCTCAATAGTAGTAGACAGATTGAACAGAATATCCTTGGTCGACAAGTTGCCGAGTAGTCGCGCAGATGTTCTATTGTTAAGTATGTAGTTGAAGGAACTCTGTATTTTGAAATAAGACAAGACAAAAATGCTTCAAGTAATACTGTGTCAAATGAAATACACAACCCGACAGAGCAAAGTAAAGCATTTTCACTATATTGTCATGAGACAATGAAATATTACGAATTTTTCATATATATTTTGGTCTCTATATATTTTTTCTGTGATGTATAATACAATATTGTTACATAAAAAATAAAAAGAAAACCACGTTTTGTCCACCGTTATAATCAATATAATCATTATTGGTTTTTATTAAACAAAACATTGAAATTAAAGTAAAAATATTTAATAATAAAATCGTTCGATATGTATTTTTTCAGCGATATACCAAAATGTGTGACGACAAATTTGTAAGAGCTTCGCAAGCATAATATCAACCACTGAAAGAGAACATATAAGGACATAAGCTGCAGAATTTTTTTTCTAAATATAATCATATCTTATTTCATATTTACAACAGAATTTTCCTTCATTATAGTGTTTTTGCATGTAGCCTTTACCTTTTGGCAAAGTGATTTATATTCATTATTAATGTTGTCAACAAGTTAATACAACATGTAACCTTTAACCTTTTGGCAAAGTGATTTATATTCATTATTAATGTTGTCAACAAGTTAATACAACATGTAACCTTTACATTAATGTTGTCAACAAGTTAATACAACATTAAATTAACAAGCTGATTTGACTTTAATTTGATTTGCTGATAAAATAAATTTTAATTACACGTTTGTATTTTGATCCATAAATATCAGCAAACAACGGTACAAAATTGCGTTGTAATATTACAAAAGAAAAAAAAACTATACTGGCCTGTAGGTAAGCATTTCTCAAGTGTGTGTGTGTGTGTGTGTGTGTGTGTGTGTTATATCTTTTTTATGAGGGGCTGAAAACAGTAAATGTTCAGTGGCTGTACATAATATGGTTACTTTAAGGTGAGACTTTAATAAAATATATGTTATGTTATTGCAAATTACCCTTTCAAGTATTTTATCATAACTGTACAGTGATTGTTTGCATAATTTTATGAGCTTTTATATAAAATAATTTAAAATTGTGTGATTTTTAAACTATCTGAAAACCGAAGTTAAAATTTAAATCAATCCTGTCGACTTTTTGTATCTTGTTGCATATATCTATATAAATAAACGATTTGTTTTAAATCTGCATTGTTTTCCAAAGAAAAAATTAAAATGGTGCTTATCTAATTAATTATGCTCCTAATGAGCAATGTTACATTTGGTTCAATGATAAATGCTCAAATAATTACAGAAATTACAGTAATTACCCAGCGAGATGCAGCATTTGGGATCTAATATTAGAACATGGTTACGTCATCAAACCCGGGTCATTTAAACACAACTTTCAAAACGGTGAAATACGATAAATTAAACATAGAACTTCGTTGAATTTGTCATTTGTGACTTAGTAAGAGATGCATAACACCATTTCAAATACATCTGGATATTAATTAAGGACAATTAATGCAATTTGTCATGTTTCACCTTCGATTTATGGGGTTTTCCATTCATCCGTGCACATGCTCAAAGCTTATAATTACCATCGTAAAACACTGACCAACCGGTCAGAGGATTCCGTTTATTGACAGCTAAAAGAAATGAAATTTTAGAAAATGCATCTCACGGATCGTGGTTAGAGGATATCTATTTTTTAAAAAAAAATACATTTTTAGAAAATCAAAAAAAATCAGAAAATTGAAAAACTTAATGCAGCTTTAAAAGGAGTCGATCTCGTGCATTAGTTGAGGTTAAATATGCTTAAAGGAAAATAATTTTAATTTATATTATTTTGAAAATTAAAATGTTACCAATTTAGTATGTTTATATAATGGAAAATTGTATATGCGAATTGTAACCTTGGAGATGGATTATGATAGATAAAATGTGATACAAAGTGATATGTCTTTTATCTAACATAAAATACCATATCAAAAATTCATAGCGAGTTTTAATAAAACCCGTTATATGTATAAACTAAACTTTGTCGCAACAGTTCCTAAAAACTTGGATAAGGTAACATAGTTTTACCAAACAATTGGGTAAAGTCAAACTTCGGTATGTTGAAGTTGCACTGATGTAACAGGTTTCTACATAATGAATAAGTATGCTTCATACCATTATAATGTAAAAAAAAATTAAAATAATATTTTATAAAACTTTGAGATAATGTATATAATGTACATCTTTGTGAAGGTTTATGTTTATGTTGTTAAAAGCTTCTTTAATGTGTTAACATTTAATCGGATATTGTCAGTCAGTCTATGTTTTAGTCTAAAACATCATATCAAAAGCACAAAGCCATCAGCTCTAAAAACATTCCAACGATAAGCAACTGTTTTATCACTAAATTCTTTTGCAAACTAAGAATTATTTTTATGTATTTATTAAAACAATTACCCATGATTTAAGCAACTCACACTGAGGTTTCAGATCAGACCCCAGTTTCACAATCATTCACTCAACTGATGTGTACACTCAACTCGAATTCGAAAATATTTCAATGTCAATTTCTAAGACATTTCACAGTTAAAATTAATTATCTAATGTTATATTGAAATTGTTTAGTGTAGAATTGTTGAACAAAACAAAACATTGTCTCATAAAACTTAAAATTTTTAAAATATTTTGAGAGAAAAATGGGAATATTTGAGTTGAGTGTACACTCAGCTGAGTGAATGATTGTGAAACTGGGGCCAGATCGACAATCTCCATTGTTGTAACATAATAAAATTTAGCTTAAGGAGTGTAGAAAATACAATGTTAGAGTCTAATTAAGATACAATATCAAAAGAAGTAGAATAATTGTACAAATACAAATGTCTCCCGTTTCAAAACTTGTAAATACCGTCCTAATGTCGTTGTTTATAACCGATGAAGAAGCTGACACTCTGCTTTTGTTGGTTTGTAAAGACGTGTTTTGTGTATTTTATTATTTTTTCAGATTTTAACTTAAAGCTATGAAATTTACATATCTTGTGATATTCGAACTTCATATGTGTGGAATAATGCTCTGTTTTCATGATTCTATTCATACTGTAAATTAATATTAAGTGATTTCGTTAATTAAATATATATTCTTATTAGGTTTTGTTTGTTGTTATACAGTTAGCTTCAAGGGAAGTTTAATTTATTTAAGAGTTTACTGTATATATTATTCTTCATTTCGGGTTTATCACTTCACGCTTTTTTCAACCTCATAATCAATGCTTATTTTATAGCTTAAAAATAACCGAAGCTTATTTCATAGCTTAAACATGCACTTCTTGTGCACATATTGGTACCACTGATACATGTATTTAACGGATCCTAGTTACGGACACATACACAAACAAACACGTGCATTGATCAATAAATGAAACATAACAAACCACAAAGTGAATCAGACATAGCATATCATCATTAAATTAAAAATGAAATTTTATTTCTATCGGTTGTCGTTTCTTAAATTCCTATACAGAACATGGTTATGAGAAAGATATAAAGTAAATAAAAGATTTATATTAACATTAATCATAATATAGATGATGCTGATGCTGATGATGATGATGATGATGATTATTATTATTATTATTAGTAGTAGTAGTAGTAGTATAACACAATACCTTTAAGATCAACACTAAACATGGTCCAGTCAATCGCAATCAATGTATCACGGTGAATTCTGTTGTTGTTTCTAGATTTGATATTTCTTAACAGACTTAAAAAAAGTCAATGTCAAGATCTTCTCTTGAACATTCATGCTTTTGTCACTTTCTATTGTCTTAAGATATTTCACTATTTAGTGATCTACATGAACAAAGAACAAAAAGACAGGATACTTAATGATCACAAAATAAGTATTGATTATAGGTCGATCTTTTAGGTCATGAATAGTTTTAAAGTTTGTGCTGGCATATGCTATTTTTGAATTTTTATAAAATAATGCATTCAAATTAGCACATGACAGTTTTTAAATGCATTGTTTAATAAAATTCAAAAGTAGCACATGACAGCGCTATTGTCACTTTTAAATTGTTTTATTTCTTTTTTTTTTTTTTTTTTTTTAAAAAAAACATATTTCAATAAAGTTGTTCTATGTTTCGTAATTATGTTGTTCAAAGGAAGCCAGTTAAAATAACGTTTTTAAATCGGTCTGGTTTAATATATTCCTTTGTCTTTAAAAGAGGTCAAATTTGAAGCAAAAGACAAAATTTTATTAATTAAATATCATTTAAGCTATTGTTCTAGATATTTTAAAATAATGTTATTATTGATATTTTTTAAACATGCATTTAAGATATGAGTCTGATGTTAAAAGTTAGGCTGTGCCTGAATTCAAAATATAAGCTTTAATTACTTTAATAAGACGTTATGCAAGGAAAAATAGGTGATTTTTAGATTTGACATTGCCTTTGTATTACACTAACTGTGGGGTATTACACTTATTTTGGGTATTACACTAACTGTGGGGTATAACAATAACTGATTTGACATTGCCTTTGTATTACACTAACTGTGGGGTATTACACTTATATGGGGTATTACACTGACTGTGGGGTATTGCACTTTCTGTGGGGTATTACACTAACTGTGGGGCATTACACTTACTGTGGTGTATTACACTTACTGTGGGTATTACACTTTCTGTGGGGTATTACACTTTCTGTGGGGTATTACACTAACTGTTTGGCATTACACTTACTGTGGGATATTACACTAACTGTGGGGTATTACACTTACTGTGGGGTATTACACTAACTGTGGGGTATTACACTTACTGTGGGATATTACACTTACTGTGGGGTATTACACTTACTGTGGGATATTACACTAACTGTTGGGTATTACACTTACTGTGGGGCATTACACTTACTATGGGATATTACACTAACTTTGGGGTATTACACTTACTGTGGGGTATTACACTTACTGTGGCGTATTACACTTACTGTGGGGTATTACACTTACTGTGGGCTATTACAATAACTGTGGGGTATTGCACTTACTGTGGGGTATTACACTAACTGTGGCGTATTACACTAACTGTGGGGTATAACACTAACTGTAGGGTATTACACTTTCTGTGGGGTATTACACTAACTGTGGGTATTACACTTTCTGTGGGGTATTACACTTTCTAGGGGTATTACACTAACTGTTTGACATTACACTTACTGTGGGATATTACACTAACTGTGGGGTATTACACTTACTGTGGGGTATTACACTAACTGTGGGGTATTACACTTACTGTGGGATATTATTCTAACTGTGGGGTTTTACACTTTCTGTGGGGTATTACACTTACTGTGGGGTATTACAGTTACTGTGGGGTATTACAGTTACTGTTGGGTATTACACTAACTGTGGAGTATTACACTTACTGTAGGGTATTACATTTACTGTGAAGTATTACACTTACTTTGGGGTATTACACTAACTGTAGGGTATTACACTTATTGTTGGGTATACACTAACTGTGGAGTATTACACTTACTGTGGGGTATCACACTAACTGTTGGGTATTACACTAACTGTAGGGTATTACACTTTCTGTGGGGTATTACACTAACTGTGGCGTATTACACTTACTGTGGGGTATTACACTTACTGAGGGGTATTACTCTTATTGTTGGGTATTACACTAACTGTGGGGTATTACACTTACTGTGGGGTATTACTCTTATTGTTGGGTATTACACTTACTGTGGGGTATTACACTTACTGTGGGGTATTACACTTACTGTGGGGTATTACACTAACTGTGGTGTGGGGTATTACACTAACTGTGGTGTATTACACTTACTGATGGGTATTACACTAACTGTGGCGTATTACACTTACTGTGGGGTATTACACTTACTGTGGGGTATTACACTTACTGTGGGGTCAGTGTCAGAGCATTATTTTTATCTTTATTCTTGACCAGTTTTAATTTTTGTTAAAAGGAATTGGTATGGATTTGTTTTTTTCTGTTTTGATGTTTACCTAGGATTGCCATAAAAGAGGCCAATGTCATAGTTATTGCCAAGTTTGTTTGGGTTTTTATCCTGTAAACTTATAAGTTGCACGTTTAAAGAAACCAACTCAATATGATATAAACCGAGAGACAGAAATGAGAATACAAAAACTCGTTGCTTGACAAATAAAGCAACGAAAACACAAAAAGTAACACAGCTAAATGAACACAGATACATAACTTAATCGAAAAAACTGGAAAGTTTTGTCTATTGCAAGTGTAGTTAGCAATGTATAGAAGTGGGGTTTATCGAGGATACAAAATTAAGCTTCATTCATGATTTCTTTAATATTGCACAAACTCTTAAACTCATATTTTCTAAATAATACATTCAAAAAGTGGTGCATGGCAATACATTGTTAAATGGCACTTTTGTAATGTATTATTTATAAAAAAAAATTCAAAAAGTAGAAAAGAGCACTTCTAACATTTTACAGTGAGGAATTTCAATGTTTCGTAGAAAAAGCGTGAACTACTCTAATCAAGTTTTGCAAAATAACATATGTTGAAATATTGTCATTGACTTTTCATAAATTTAGACAACCCAAATTTTAACAGAGGTTATATAAATATAGATGATGAATATGACGTAGCAAAAGACCATATAGAAAATAACTGCTTCTTTTCGGCTCGTAAGAAAAACATTGTACATGTACCTGAAAGTGATTTTTTCTGTAATTCTAGACGCATCAAGTTTCTAAAGAAATATGCTTTTAATTTATCAAGCAAGGCATTTCAGTTTAAAGCACGCCATCCACTCAAAACAGGTTTCTTCTTTTGATATTTTACGCCGCGGTCGATTCCTGTTTACTTATATCGTAGCAGTCAGTTTTAGAATTGCTTGATGAATCTCGAGTGACCGGAGAAAATCACCAACATCCGCTAGCTAAATGGTAAATTGTCTTACACATTAGGATCTGAGTGCGATTCGAACGGAGACAGTGAGAGACATTGTAGACCTACGTAGACTAAGGGACTAAATAGGCCTCTCAGTCTCCAACAACCCTACACCGTCTCTGACCATTCACTTTAATACCAAGCTTTGAATTATGAAGAAACTGACATCCGACTCATCTGTAAATCAGTTAAACACAAACTCAACTGTCTATGTACAAATCACAACTTCAAAAGCAAAGTAAAAACTTGAGAAACTGGTTAAATCAGTTGAACATGTGAAATTCCACTAGGTGGAGTATGGGTGCTCCGGAAGGGTAAGCTCCTCTTATTAAGCTAGCTACACCCGCCACGGGCGGTAACAAATATGAGAATGAAAGGAACGCGGAACTATGGGAAGTCAAAAATATCAAAGATAAGTTTGGATACAGCGACTTCATGTATGTCACTGAAGTCACCACCAAGTCTGAATAATAAATTATTTTCATTGACTGAGTAAGTACAATTTGGAATGAAAAGAAAATTGATATCTGGCAACAACTGCCACAAAAACAAACAGGTGTAAGGTTCTCAAACTTCGTGCCAGAGCGATGACAGAAATTTTGCAAGAAATAACAAGAGTATACCGCCATGCAGTACACAAAACGCCCGCATGTAGAAAATAGTAGGTCATTCAATTGGTGATCTGCAACAAGCACTTATCACCTTTTGAATAATAATAGAGTTGTTGTGTAAAATAAATCTAAGTATAAAAGGAGCGTGACGCCATTAAATATTCAAATGTTCCTTTATTGTGTAAACAAATTAATATAAGTTTAGAAGGTGCATTACTCCAAGCAGCACCGTAATTTCACAATATGCACACCTTCGGGACATAACACGCAAATACCAAATTTCATTAAATTCCGTTCGAAACTGTAGGACTAGTTGAGGTCACAAGCTAAATGTAAACGGAACTGTAGAACTAGTTGAGGTCACAAGCCAAGACAGACAGACAGACGGGCAGCTTGATAACGTAGTACGCTCCGCTTTTGAAAAAAGCGAAGCGTATAATACCATCCAATCTGATTGGCAGATATAGTGACTTTAGTGATATTTCATAATACTAAATCAACGGGAAACCAGTACATCATATATCTGCATTATTTTCACTCTTATATGTATACTAAATGATTATATTGCATAAATTATTTAACATGCTATAACTATGCCAACTAAGCTAAAGGCAATGAAACTGACATAGATATATCGATATTGCAATTCTAATATAGTTGTAAATTTTCTAATTTAGAGTAAACAGTGAATCGAGCATACGGGTTTTTCCGCGTGTAATTAGCCTACACTGTTCTAAAACTAGCGGGACTTTTTAAATTTTTTTCTTCATATCTGTAAATAAAAAAGACTAAGTCAACTCATCGCAAAATTGAAATACAATTTGTTTTTATCTAGCTTAATATACATTTTGATGATAACAATTTCTGTCAAAACTAAACCCCGTGGAGTGCCGACATGGTAACGACCTTAGCAACTTCCGTAAATTAGTTTTTAACTGCTAAAGATTAATCACGATTATGATTTGTGTACAACAGTCTTAAGTGGCTTGCTGACAGACAGATCATCTGAATGAGTATATAAAGTTTTTATCTGAAAGGTTGTTGTAATGAAAAAAGTTTTATGTTAACTGTCAAAGAATGGATAATTAACGTTTACCCGATCCACTTTGATTTTGTTAGTTTTGGAGTGGCGGGTCACTTTTTAACTCTTTGTGCGTGCATATGCATCTATTTAAAGTTTGCAAACATTTTCCGGTCAGTGGCTTGTTGGGCGATATATGATTTCTTCAATAGACTACACATGACCGTTATTTAGTGATCAGTAAAAATAAGCCCATAAGTTAGTACATATGGTGATCATTCCCCCATTGATATACAGGATACTGTAGAAGCAGTATCCCTTTTGATTAAAAGATAAAACATCATTTAGTGCCTGCTAAATGTATGGAAGGTACTGCAGTTACCTGTGTTAGTATATAACTCAGAATCATGGTATCTTATCAAGTTTTTATGACAATTTTTGTTTATTTTATATTTAACCGACAAGGAAACTGTGTTTTTAAAGATAAAAATCAGATTGTTTCACCTAAAGGTTGGTATATAATTTATTTATAAACATGCTTATCAAAGTTTGATTATGCATTAGTAATAAAAGTTATTTAGATTTGTATGTTACAAAAAAACATAAAAATAAATAAGAAAAAGTTTAATTTAGAATGAAGTGGTAGAGTTGAAACGGAACTATTTTCTTAATTAAAAACAATTTGTAGGCAACATTTTTATAAATTATTTGACAAAATTCAAATTAAGAAGAAATTAATCCACAATTAAATCCAGAATAAATTATTGAAAATTAGATACTTGATAGTAGTGAATTTTACACTGATTTAAACAACTTGTTGATGAAAAAGTAATCAAAGACATGCATATGCTTGTAACATAGAACTTGTGGAAGTCAAAGAAGGAGTAAACCTGAAACCTGTCTAGAATCAATATACATTGTACCTTTAGTTAAGCCTGTATAAACAAAAAACTGCCTACTAGTAGCTAAATATTTGGTTTGGAGGTTGATTGGTTTAGATGAGTTCTAATGTGTTTTGAGTTAAATATTAAAATTATTTCCTCATGAAAAATGATATAAAGTAATGAAGTTTTAAGTTATATAGTACAGTTGTCTATATTCCACATTAATACAATTTGTTGATGGAACTTACCGGTAACATAAATATTTACAGAAGCTCATTATACAGTACTAATGGACTTCTGTTAACTTATTAAATAGAGTACACACACACACACACACACACACACACACACACACACACACACACACATGCTGAAAAATCACAGAATGAAAAATCACAGAAGTGATTTTTATTCAAATATTTTATTTTAAAATTACTTTGGGCTTTAATAGTTCAATAATTTTACTTAATGTTACAAGAAATAAAGACTATTTTAATTTACATGGTCTTTTTTAAAAAAGTTTTTAATATAAAATTAAATTGTCTAAAATTAAATTTTAAAAACCAGATACTATCAATGTGTTATTTATTATGAGAGGTAAGAATAGGTATCAAATATGATTTAAATTTTATCACTTAAAAAGTGTTATGACCATTAACTGTCAACATGTTGATTTTATAGACATTTCATGAATTAAGCCATTTTCTTCCAGCATATTTCCATGATGTAGGTTCATTTCCTCTAACATCTGCAGTAATGTTAAAAGTCTGTCAGTATTAATCAAGTTATCACTGAACCAGCTCCATATTCACAATATGTTTAGTGGCTTTTATGTGGTAGCCTGCACATATTAGGAAGTGTGAAACCTCATCAGTATTTAATATATGTATTTACTAAACTATAATTTGTAATTTTAAAACATTTTGTTTAAAAAAATTACGTTGTTGTGACTTGTAATATTCTCCATTATGGGGACTTAGTAATTAAAAGATTTTATTGACATAAAATTTTGTCCTATTTACTAATCCATTAAACGTATTAAGAATTTAATCCCCCACAAATATTTTTATTTTACACTATTTTATTAATACAATTATTTCACCAATTTTAATATAGTTTTATATATTCTTTTCAAAAGTGGCTATATCAGTCAAGGGTTGTGGGCTTAAACCCCAGCATTGTTTGGAAAATTTCTATAGAAATTTCAGTGTCTGGCCTGCTTGGGTATCTTTGATAAGACATATGACTTGTATTCTGGTAGGTAAAAAGAACACTTACTACTTAAGACTGAAAACAAAACACAGTACTATAATTTCAACCTCACATAAAGATGGTAATATCTCAGTATAAGTGAAAATAAACCCAACTTAGATACAAACTTTATTTTTAACTCCTTTGAGAGATTGACCTCATTACAGATTACTTCATAATGCCAGAAATTCGTAAAACATTTTTGTTGCATGATATTATTAGGCTGTCTCTAAAGTTTAGAAAATGTTTTATGTTATAACGAGTGTCAGTTTTAAATCAATTATATAATTTGTGAGTACACCTGCTAAAGTAAATTAGTGGTAAACATGGTTTACATGTAAAGGTTTGTGTGCATTTTGTTACTTTATTAGCAGTATTATATGACTTATTGTATACTATACATGCAGTATTATACAGAGGTTGAGATTTTTGTCTCATATATCATGTGGTTTGCATCTTGTTAGTAAGGTATTATTCATGATATTTCAGACTTGTTGAAGTCTTGTTTGAAAGTTATTTCCATAATTTGTAGCATTGATGGAAATTGTTAATGAATTTAACTATCTGACTATGTTAAAAATTATATGCTTACTGACAGTTTTTTGATTATTGTAATTTTAAAGTGAAATAACTTAAAAACTTAAAAGATGTCAGTCAGAAAAGAGGAGGTCTACCAAAAGTTAAGTACATAAGTACTGTCCCTTATATATTTTAAAATTCTTAAATTATTTTTTCTGAAAAAAAAAATCAGAAAAAACAATATTTTCAGAGTTGTCTTCATGATTAATTTGTTAAAAATTTTCATTAACATGAAACTAGCAGAATTACTACAAGATTATTTCTTTATACATCATTTTATATATATATATATATACAGTCATATTCTTACAAAAGTTACTGTAGGTAAAGAAACAAAGTTTTAATATAAAAATTCCAGAAACCTCATAAGAATATATTCTCATGTTTTATTGACTGGTTGTAATACAAATGGGGTGGTAAGTCAGGGTTCTAAAATTAGGCCAGTGTATCAACCTAAAAAACTAGGTCTGTAACTTTTCATTCAGACTGTAATATTTTATGGACAAAGATTTACAAATTATGCATTAAAATAAGCTGGATAAACATGTATAAATGAAACTTTTAAAATAGGAAATCTAGCTGCGACACAAATTTAAACCAGCTAGTTGTTATGGAACTTGATGGTGGTGTTTTGATGTTTATGAATTCACCCTCTAACTGTTTAGAACACTTAAGAGATAAATTTTGTGGAATGAATTTGGTAAATAATTTGTTTTAGGGTATAATGGATTACAATGTACAATGTGATTGTAGAAGTAGGGTAAAGGTTTTTCCCCCAAAAAGATGAGTCTATTATCAGTCCACATGAACAACACAAAAACAGCCATGTGCCTTTTACAGTAACAGTTCACCTTAAAACTTTGTTATTGATTAATTGGTTCATTGTTGTAAAATAAAGTAAAAGAAAAAAGGGAAATAATCCAGGGTCGGATTGAAAATGTGAGTCAACAACTACTTGAACTAAAACAACGCCAGGATCAACTCATTGGTTAGTCACTTCAAGGGGGTTGGCAAACTGGCCAAGTATTATAAAAATGGAAAAATGCAGTATATATAAGGTATTGAACCCAGGAATCTGCAGCATAATATCCAAACACTTACTAACTGATACCTATAGGGCTTGGTTGTACGAAGCTTGGTTAGATAAATCAATTGATTAGTCAAAATTTAAATTTTGCAAAAATTCAGAAGTGTTTTGAATTTAATATGTTAGAAGTGAATAGAATTTCATCAAACTAAAGCACTTTCTATGAAATTATTGATTTGATCATGACATGTTGATTTTAATTGATGTTTTGAATTTTTAATCACCACCACAAGGGTGTCAAAGTTGCACTTGAAAAGTGACTAAATGAAAGAAATGTTAGATACCAGGCTGCACTGGGAACCATGTTGTCACTGGATCCGGTGTCTGTCTATAGTTGGGAGTTTAATAATTTATGTTCTCATTCAGGGTTGAATTTTATCACTTATTTCACTTTTTTATTGTTGCTTGTTTTTGGTTGTTTTGGTCATTGCCAAGTACATGTTTATCAGCTATGAACTCAAAATTTTTTAAAAAGATAAAGCCAGAAATCTGCTTAATGTTGATAATTAACAATTTTATAGATACAAAATAAAAGACTGTAACCATTACAGGTAATTGTTAACATTTTAGTCATCTAGATCTGTTTTCACTCATTGTTAGATTTATGAAGTTTTGATAGTTTCCAATCATTAAATATGTCAAGATAAGCAGTTTTTTTATTGTTTTCTAATGTGTTGTATGATATCCGTATCTCATGAAAGAGATTAAGGAAATATAGTGTACATTTTCTGTGATTTGATGCCCATAATAAAATAAAGATTAAGGTTATCATCTAAGTTTTTCAAAAAAAATTTATGCACAAGGTCAAAGCATAAACACACATGTAACGAATTTGAGTTTACCTTACATGTCACTCTTCTAGCATGAAAAAAAAACAACTTTTTTACTAGAAAAAGAATCAGTACTTCTTTCTTCAGACAAATACAAGGTGTGATGTGTATTTTAACTTATGTCTGTCTCATTAAAGTGAGGTAATTGATTTTTGCAAACTGCTAATGACAAAAGTAAAAATGTGTGGCAGATATGAACCAGCCTTTCAAAACTCCTTTTTAATCTAACAGTAATTTTCATCAGGGATTTTGAAATAAAGGGATTCCAGTTGATGTCAGTTTTTGTGTTGAAGTTAGCTTAATGAATTTGAGGTCAAGGTTTGAAAGTTAAATTATAAAATTCCAAGACCACAGTTTTTACTGTTAAGAAAAAAATATATAGATGGCAAGATGGAGACCATTAAAGAAACTGCATGTAATTTTTACAATTTCCTGTCAAAATTAGAGAGAACTATATTAAAATTTGAAAGTTAAGATTTTAATTTTTTAGGTGCAGGTGGGGTGTGTGGGTTGGGGTTGGAGTGGCTGGTATCTTAACACACAAGTCCATTCTGAAGTTATTTAATTAATCCATTTCAATGATGACTAATCAAAAACAATAAAATTTTGTATTTTATGTTTTATTGAACAAAATATATTGATGGCAAGATGGAGACTACAAGACATAATATCTTTGTCAAATTTGGAATAATTATTTTCAATAGAAATTAATTAAATTAAAAAATGAGAAATGATTTTGGTCTTTTGATGCAAATAAGTTGGTTAAATGACATTTTTTGTTATCTTCTTCATTGGAAAAACTTTTAAACATTTATTTGTTATTACATATACACAGCACCAAATAACTTTATTATGGAAATTTGTCTTCAGAGGCTTAAAAAGCTCATTATATGTATTTAAAAAAATACAAGTTTTTATTTTCAAAAGATGCTTGCTATAATTCTTGCTATAATTTCATGTGTGTTCTTATTGATTTCTCTGACTTGAACTAGATATTGCCTTAGAAGTTGTCTTATACATAGGTGTTTTAAATTTCTACCAAAAATATCTAGTTAGAGCAGAGATTGTACACAGCTTCTTACTGAGTGCAAAACCTGCATACAATTTTTATGATTTCCTGTCAATATTGGAGAGAACATAACTCTTTTAAAATTTGACCTAAGATTTTAATTTTTTGGTGTAGGTTGGGTGTGGATTGGGTGGGTTAGTGGGAAGTGGAAAGTATCTTAACTCATAAGTTCTTTCTGAAGTTATTTACTCTATTTCAATTATGGCTACTCAAAAGCAACATGTGTATTTTATATATTAATGAACAATGGGTCATTTAAAAAAAGGTAATTGGGTTAAGTATTAAGAATACCTGATTAAAGAGGTATTATAAATAGACAAATTTATTTCAAACAAGTACTGGCATCCATTTACAAACATGTTGATGTGTAATGATTCATTACTCATAGCTTTTTAATTTAATAAACTAAATCAACATTTTTTCCTTACTACCCTTGAAAAACAAGTAGACTTTGTATTATCTTATTCTGGACTAACTCATGAATGTTTATAGGGGTGACTCAGTCAAGGGATGAACTAACTCGTAATTATACTTCTTTGCCATCTTAAAGACTATTACAAAATCTTTTATTGATAAGAACAATAAAATCCAACTAAATATGATTTGATTAATCCATCAAAGAAAATGCTTACTGTTAAATTTAAAATGCTGCATCACTGATATTAGTTTTTCTCACATCAAAGAAAATCAAATTTAGCAGATTTAGTTGCATTATAGAAAAGTCTCTAGTTAATCAAGTAAATATTGTTGTAATGTTATGAAATTAAAAGAATGTTTTTTAAATACTCACTTCATTATTTAGATATACAAGATTTATGAGTAATTAACTAAAATTATGGAAAAAATTAATTAATAATAAACAACTTTAAATGAAATTAAAATTTAAAGAAATCATAATAATAAAATAAAAAAAATTGTTACATTTTGCCCTAGAAGCTAAATGATGACAAGATGTTGTGGCTTTGTATCTTTATTGATTAGAGTGAATGTATGTCTAGTTTTTTTTTTTTTGTATAATATATGTAGGTAGGCAATCTGAAACACCTTAATGCTCACATAATAAAGCATATCCCCAGTTGAAAACACCTCTATGCTTACATAATATTTCATATATTAGTAGGCTCACAAAATATTGCAGATCTCAAATCTAGATCCCATCTTTGCTCCCAAAATGATTATCAGACATTTTGAACACCTCTTATAATGGTCACAAAATATTTCAGGTCTAGGACTCCTTTTTGCTCACATTACACTGCAGACTTCAAATCTACTTGTATGCTCACATAACACTGCATAATATAATAGGTCTTTATTCTTGAAAATATGTATGCTGCAGATCTCTATTAAAAACTTTTATGGTCACACGATATAGAGATCTCTCTATTTAGATCTCTTATCTTGAACACATCTGTGCTCATACAATATCACAGATTTCTTATCTTCAACACCTTTATGCTCACAAAATATTAAAGATCTTTGAAACATCTTTTATATCTTATTTAAAAAAGACCTAGAGTACTTACAGAAGGATATTTAAAATACATTTGTGAAGTCAATAACTTATTGTAACACTTGACGTCCAATTAGCCACCCTGTGCTTTATAACAGGTGCATGTCTATATACATCAGTGCTACATAGAAAATACTCATTATATGAGCAGTAGTACTATTGAAATAGATAAAACCTGTAACAGTAGGGGCTATAGATCAAGTAGGTTGATCAAGTCAAATGATCAAAGGATCAGAAGAATTGTAATTGCTGAGAAAATGCACTTTTTACAGACTTCAATATAAATTAACATAGGTATATATCATACTTAAATAGAATGACTTGGTTTCATACTTATTTTTCTTAGCATTTGTATTTGAGATTAAAATTATGGCATATAGTAGTCTCAAATGTATATGTTTTTTTTTTTAATTAATTTTCACTACTAAACTAATATTGGAGTAATTTTGTTTTGTTTATTCCTTTTAAGTGGAAATTATCAAAGGGGTTATAAAAACTTTTGTTCACTAAGTTTTATATTGATATAAATGTTTTCATTCTGATCATACTTATTGTATATTTTAGTAGTCCTCTCTATACTGACCACAGCATTGTATATAGCATACAAAGGAACTCAATTTTGAGTTTCATCTGGAAAAACTATTCAAGTAATTATACTTGACAGCATTTTTATTCTTCTCAGAAATGCTTAAGTTTTTATGTTTTAACCCACAATTCTTGACCTCAGAATAAATGACAATTTTTAACCATATCTACCTACATCTTTTGACCCTTGTTTTGCAATTATCCAAAAATAGAATCATTTTTGAAAAAAAAACCTGTCCAGTCTTATCCACTTTTTTATTAATGGAGCTGTAATTATTTTTGTTTTGGGTTACACAGTTATGCTCCAGAAAAATACATTTCAATATTCCTGCTGTTCCAAGAATTCCCAGTAGGTTAAATAACATCAAATATTAGATGATATGTTAATTGGCATCAGCCTTAGATCTGCTATTCTTTTAATTATATATCTTATGGACTTGTACAGATGTATACAAGATTAAAGTAGAAACAGGAGGGCATTCTTATTGTAAGAACTATAAGGCTCAGCTGTTAATGGCTGTCAGGGGGATTAAATTGACAGGACTTCAAACTCTTGTGAATTAACAGAAAATCAGGTGCCTAATTACCTTGTAATAGATTTTAGTGATAACCGATAAACAAAAAAATTAAAAGATTAGACCAGCCATCTATCTAACAATATTTGATAGATAAGAGGAATGTTTACTGTGGGTTCTCAGTGGAGTTTGTTCAGGTTGTGTCTGGTGGTTATTTATAAGAGAATTTTTTTCACTATAGCTAGTTGATAAATATGAATTCATTCTAGATAGCAAATAAAGATTATTTAGCTCAAGTTTTATCAATAATTAACTTTTTAGCTGACCTGGCAAAGCCAGGGTGAGCTTATGGCATGGTAAAACATCTATGTGTATGTTTGTCCATCTGTAAACTTATATCTTTTTCTCTGAAACTAATTGTCCAATCCAAATGAAATTTGGTATAGAAGGTCCTTAGTTGTTATAGATAAACAGTTTTATCCAGCGTGTCCATCTGAAATCAAAGATGGCTGCTGTTACTAAATGCATGGTCATATATAGGTTCATTTATAAATCAATTTTGTTGAGATTTAAAACATAGGAATAAGATATTGGGGGTAAAATATATATAATGCATTTTTCTTTACAATTTTTCATTTGTGCAATAAATACATAATAAGCAAATAAGGTCTATTTTTAGCCTAAATCTTTGAAAATCTTCTTATCTGAAAGTACATTTAGTGTGGGAGGGTTGAAAATTGTGTCTGACAGGTCATTTATGTTACCAATTTCATTGAAATTTGAAACATAGAAAATATATGTTGTGGATAAAACAAGGGGTATTTTTTTTGTACAATTTTTCATTATGGCAATTATTACTTGATATGCTAATTAGGTGTATTTTTAGCCTACATCTTTGAAAAATTTTCTCCCTTCAAAAGTACATGGCCATTTTAAAGGAAATTTATGATAGGTATATTTCATGTAATATTAGAAAATAAGGATATTGCTAGTGAGTTTGTCTACATTTAAATAATTTGATATTTTAAAAGGAAAAAACCAAAAACAAAATTAATGCTGTTTCAGGTGAGCGATACTGAAGCCCCACTGGGCCTCTTTTTTATGAATTCTTATCTCTTAACTTTTTAAAAAATGAATTTTAATTAAAATGGTCTTATCTAAAGTTTGTTTCTTATTATTAGGTACATTACACATCTGTGAACTAATGCTAGATGGTTTTTAAGATTAATTACATCAGTTACTTCGTTGATAAATAAAATAGAGATAACATGACTAATTATTATCTATGATTATTTTGGTAAAAATTAGCAAAATGTAAATCCTAGTTGAGTGGATTTCTGACAATCTATTCCAAAGACTACTGACTTAAAAAACTTGGCTCTATTCATTTCATTTGTAACAACAACTATGTCTTAGCTCAGCTAAGAATAACTTTTTTAGGAATTAAGCTTACATAAAGCATTCATATTGCTTTCTTCAGCTCATTTAGTGTAGTACTAAAGAACTTAACCAGCTGACACTATTGGCAACCATGACTTAAGACAGCCAACTTAAATAACAAAAATGGCTCAGCTCACCTTAATGAACACTTTTTGTAATTGTGACTTTAGCCAGCTAACTAAAACAGCTTGGCTCAGCTTATTTTAGACTTATGTTTGCTGAGTGAAATAACATATGACTTGACTGGCTCAGGTAAAAAACAAAAGAGGGTAATCAGTACTTGTCTGCTAACTTATAAGATGGGCATATCTTTGTGGAAATGTCAACATTTTTCTTTTGTTCATCAAATTCTCAAACATCAAAGCCTTGTCCACATTTTCTGTCTCATATTGAAATGATTTAATCTTAACTTGTTTATTCTGCTGACTGTTTTTATTTATGAATTAGGTTACTAAAGTATTTTTTTTTTTTTTTGTATTTCAGAGTTTGATATCATCTCAGCATTTGACTCTTCCAAAACAGTACAAGGAGTTGAAATTTTAAATCCAAGAGGAGTCAGACTAACCAACGAATGGACAACAAATGATTTACTTCCAAAATTATTCCATAAATTCTGGAAAAAATATCGAGGTCATTTGACTTTCTATTACTCAGGTCAGGCAAGTCCTGCATCAAAAACTGTTCCAGTATTTAGTATATTTCATAGACATAAAAAATTACCATTTTTTGAAGTTTTATTAAATATACAAAAAGGAATATTAATTTTTAGATATCAGGGGAAAATATCATTCCAAAGAACTGTAGTTAGTTACGGTGAATCAATTGATAAATTGGATTCAATATTATTACATATAAAGAGGAAAGAAGTAGAGATAAATATAGGATGTATGACCAAGAAAAAAATCAAGCTTCGTCAGCCACTCGTCAAAATTCCTAACACTGCAAAAATGTTTTTACATCAGTATCAAAATACTGAAAAATATACTGTGAGTATTATTATTATCACATGTTTTATTGTTATTATTATTTCAATTTCTTCTCAACTTCACCTTATGTTTATGAGGAAGTTTCTTCATAGCTTAATAACTATGCTGTTAAAAGTAAACACTGCACATTAAAGATTTTGCTACTGTTTTTGTTAAATATAGCTTTAAACATGATCAGAATCAAACCAAGTTATTGACCAAGTTAACTTTACTGTTTTTACATGTGGCAGGTGAGGCTAGCTGAATAGGAGGTACTGACTCTTCTGGAACACTCTGCCTCACTTCCTGGTGAAAGTTCACATGTTAAACTTATTTTGCCAGTTTTAAAATTTTACTATGCTTTTGGGATTGTAATTTAAATATTGACGAGTATGTTTGTGTTTAATTTGAAAAAGTGTAAGGAAGCATTTGAAAAGCATTCTGAAAAGTCTTACAGTACACTCTATATATATATAAACCACTGTTGAGACCTATGAAATATGTATTTATAAGTCAGGTGGTCTTTATAAACAGGAGGTCCCTATAGCAGGCTTTTTTAATCATTGGGTTTTAGATTCTCGCTAGTAATATTTATAGCTTAAGTTAATACAGTGGATATTATTTTTCAAGTCATAAGGAACATTCACATAAAAATATTTTGATTTACTTTATAGCCAGATGTTTTTGATTTATGTTGTTTGCTTTGTATCTTATGCTTCATGAATTATTACCTAACAAATGATTTATAAACTGGATACATGTACACTTGGTACCTGTTTATGTAAGGTTGGACTGCTGCCTACAATACATAACTGTACTGGGATGTATTATAAATGCATTAATTTATGCAAGACTCAAAAAGTGTTACTAATCAGTCAATGCAAAATAATTTATTATTTTCCTACCATGGTAATTCTATGAAAGAAATAGAAACAAAAACCATTCATCATTGAAAGGTAATGCTGTTTTATTTTACTCCAAATGACATCAGTTTTTTTTTATGATATTATTGAGACAATTACGTTTTCTAGTCTTCTTGTGATTTTTCATTGTAACATTTCATTCATAAAATATCTCCACATTCAGATATCACTTTAATGTCACAATCATATGACATCGTTGATTGAGAATCAGTCAAATTTGTGACTAAATTCTACTGTTTGCTCCAGTAGGATAAAACAATGGCTCATACAGAGATTGATGGTTGTGTTAGATAATGGCAAAGCCAACTTCAGTTGCCAAAAGAAAATTTCAGAATTGTACTGAACAAATTTGTCTGATGTTAGCTTTGGTAAATAAGTATACAAAAACTTATGACTTTTAAAAAATATTAACCTGTTGCACATGTCTTTTTTTTAAAAATTTATTATCATGGTTTTCTTTCATTTCAAGGGGAATGCGTCTTGTGGGTAAACTTTTGTACATTTCTACCTTACTCAAAGGTATTAAAATGTATAATAACTCAATATAAAATTTGTCTTTTGAAACAAAATGTTTATTAAGTACTTTGTATTCAGAAAATTTGTTAATGTTCTACAGCCTTAAAACTCCAGAAAAATTGTGCTACTTCACCTATGCTCTTGCAGAAGTTCAAACTCTTCTCCTTATGGTTTGTGTGATAAGTGAGAGAACTAAACCTAGTATTAGCCAGGATCACACTATTGTTTACATCTTGTCTGCTCTAGCTTGTTTCTAATGTTCATTTAAAAAATGCCTACTGACATATAATTTATTATAAACTTTGGCATGAGCGCAACAGGAGGGAGAATAAAACAACAAAAACACACTTTTTATAAATGCATGTTTAGCACAATGAGTGTTCACTTTAGAACTGAACTGAGATCTTCGTGGTTTAAAGTGAATGACATCCTTGACCACAGTGGTTCCTAAAAATTCAGGCTATAAATCTACATTTCTATAATCAAGATATCATATCTTGTTTTATACAGTACTTTAGAGTTGTTGATTGATTTAGTATATATTTTTATAAATTTTTGTTTTTCTTTACCTCTAATCACTAATGTGAAGATTGATGTAAATAAACACATACATGGTGTGTGTACTATAGATATCAGGAATGTGATGACTCTTCATTAATTATCTTTTTATCACTTAGTTTCTCCTGCATTTATTGGTTAGTTTATCAGCTGTTAATGGTTTATAGACCAATAGACCATGTGATTGCTACTTAATTACATTTTGTTGTTGATTTCCTTTGCCATATGTCAGGGATTCTTATTATATTGGCATGGCTAATGGATTAGTAATAATTGTCATTAATAGTCACAATGTTGGTGTTTGAGATAATAATGTAAATACTAGTTACAATATCTTTCTTTGAACCCATTCCCCTATTTTTAAATGGTACCCTAAAGATTAGAGAGTAGTGACATCTTATAATCTGTACACTATCATGTAACTGTATATACACAAATATGACATCACTCCCTTTCATTCATTATCCTTTCACAAAATATTCGCTATGTATACTATTATTATTATTATTATTATTTTTAGGATTTTTTGCAGTGACACTTTGTTGGTTGCCCCTTTAAAGGCTAGGTACCATTGTGGGCACCATTTGTAATGAAAATACCAGTTAGAATAAAACAATTCCATTCCCCTGACACCTGGGTTGCCCATTTGTAAAGCAAGGCATCTGCTGTTTGACCTTAAATGTGACAATAGGTTATACAGTAGTAACATCTCTTAATCATATTATACACTGTACCATATAGCTGTGTACAATTCACCTTAGAAAACTCTTAGATCACAGAATTTCATACAGAGTGCTTCAAAAATGATCCATTGCATCACAATCTTTTCATCCACATAATAAAAATATATTTTTTCAATTACACATGTATTTCATTTAGAAATTCTTTAAAAAGTTTATAGCATCATAATAGCCACCAGAAGAAGCTCAATGGTTCACAGTGCCCCAAAAATCTTAAAAATGAGAAAAAGGTCCTTTGTTTTGTTGATATTTGTTTCATTGGGTCAAGTTCTTAACCTTTGTGTTTTTGTAACTATTTATTTTTTAAGATATTAAATTTGGTTTTATAAAAAAAATAATAGCTACAATAAAGTTTAATTAATATTATCAGCACTGGCATCTTACATCATCAAAAGAATTAGCTCCCTTTGATAGTAAAAAATTGTATCAAATTGTTATCATAATTGTTTTTATTTCATTTGTACCATCATTTACCAGATGAGTCCATTGGACCTATTGTTGATGTTTTAGTAGTTTTTTAGCTCACCTGACTGAAAGGTCATGTGAGCTTATGGCATGGCACGGCATGTGTATGTGCGTGCATGTGTGTGTGCATCGTTAACACCTATTTCCGACCTTTCCTCCAAAACTGCTGGACAGATTTCAATGATACTTGGTCAGAAGCATATATGGGCCGGTGCAATTCAGATTTGTTCATGGCATTGCCATGGCTACCAAAACTAGGTCAAGGTGACCTAGGGGTAAAAAAATCTTCTTCTCCATAACCAATGATGGGAGAAAAAATCTGATGTGATATTTGGCTTCTGTAGGATCTTAAGCCTATAGTTTGTTCATTTTGTGAAATTTGGTGGAAAAATGGGTTATGCCTTTTTGCGTTAATTTAAAAAAATTCATAAAATGGCTTCAAATTGTTATAACTTGACTATTTGAACAGATATTGACATGGGGTTTTCAGTTTTGACTTTTTCTTGAAATGACCTTTAAAATAGGGTCAAGATCACAAATCAAGGTCATGACCTTATTAGTGATTTATGCAGTTATAGGCAATTTTCTTGCAATTACATGTATTAAGAAATATATGAAATCAAAACTTTGTTAAAATGTTCAGCATGACAAAATTCAACAAGGTACCTAGTTTTGTGACCATATGATAATCCATTTAAGAGTTGAAAGGTCAAGGTCATATCTGCATAAGTGCACTTAATTGAGAATTATCATATTGTAAATGATTTGAAAATTATTCATTGTACTATAGTTAAATCATGCATATGAACTATTTATAAATGAAATGTGACTAGATATTTCTGATTAATATTGCGGGATTTCCAAACACGAGGAATTTAGTAAAGTTTTTGTAATTAAGTTCTTTGCAAGTTTTTGGACATTTCCTCAGGTGAGCATTAAGGCCCATGGGCCTCTTGTTTATATATAAATTTGAAATCATTACATCTTTTAAAACATAAAAACCCACAATTTTTATTTGATAAATTAGACCAAGAAAAACAGCTAAATTTGTTGAAACTTTCTTATACCAATGCAAACAAAGAATTTATTTTACATGTATTTATATGTATTAGATCTATCTTGAAAGTGTGAAAATATGTATTTTTCCAAAAAAATTTAAAAGCTACTTTATATATTGTACTATATTCATAGAAAATGACCAACTGACTCATAGGATAAAATATGGCCTTAAAGTTAATAATTCAAATCTACTGGTTGTAAAATAAGGTAGATTTTATCATCTGGTTCAGTACTTATCAGATTTTATCCAATAATTTAATAAGATCCATAGCTGATCTGTACATCTATTAAATCTATATCTTCAAGTTTGATGATAATCAGGCCAAGCAAACTTATTATTTGTTTTCAATTTACCACTGATTTAAATTTGTTGTTGTTAGTTTTCAGAATCTACTATAGAATGACTACATTTATGAAATTTGCCAAAAAAAAAAAAAAAAAAAAAAAAAAAAATCCACAGTTTATCTGATGTTTCAGGTGTATGTTCATTTTTTTATAAAGACTTCTATGTAGAGTTTAAGATGTTTAAATACTTTTACATGCAGATTATGCCAGGATATCCAAATTGCAATTAAATATGGGTCAAATAAAATCAGGTTATTTTTGTAAAAAAAAAAAACAAAAAACAAAAAAAAAAACAAAAACAAAAAAAAAAAAAAAAAAAACAAAAAACAAAAAAAAAAAATTTTTTTGCATAAAAGCTGTTAGCTCTAGCAAATGTCTTTAAACTTCATTTTTGCAAGTTTTATCACCTATTGCTAGCAGTTGTCAAGGTTTATGGCTCAAACTCATGTGACTGTAAGAAATTCTTTCTAAAAGGTCAACATCTAGTATTTTCTTTACTTGGAATGAGTTCACTAGTTAGCTCACCTGAAGTCATGTGAGAATATTGCATGGTGCATGTGTATATGTTCATGTGTGTCATTAACACCTAACTTCTCCAAACTTGAAAACCTAGAAAGTTTCTATTGTTACAGTTATTGTCTATTATACTTTACAAATGATTTTGAACATATTCTCAGGTGAGTATTAGGGCCCTTAGACCTCTTGTATTTTTATTCTAATGGAGTTAACTAGCTAGTGTAAAGTTTTAAACAGAAAAGCTTTAGGCCACAATTAAAAATATCTTTGTTTCCCTTGCCCTACCCCTATTTCTGATATTTGGTAGGTAGATAGTTTTTTTTTTTTTTTTTTCTCATAGTTTTCTTTTCTGGTTAGGAAACATTCTTCACATGTCAACTTGTGTGTTTACTAGTACATCTTCATCACTAGGGTGTTTGTATTACATTGAATTATAACTGCATAAGCGTCCTAACAAGGTTGGTGACTAAATCGTGAAAAGGAAAGAGAACGAACCGAAATCTTTTAGCACAGAATCGGGAAAAAAAATCACACAGCATTTTTCAATAAAATTTTTTCAGTCAGCAGGATTTTTTACGGTCAGTCACGCAAGGGGAAACAAACTACTCTATATTTTTTATTTTGGCCTTACTTGTGATTTATATCTATGTTTTCATTTACTGAAAATTTCTTACTAACAATTGATATCTCTCTCTCTCTCTCTCTCTCTCTCTCTCTCTCTCTCTCTCTCTCTCTCTTTCTCTCTCTCTTTAAATAAAAGTCATCTAAGTCTACAATTATAAAGAATACAGTTAAGTAACTATATGATATAAATCAATAGTCTTTTATTATAAATATGACAGTTTTTTTTTTAATTTACTTAAAGAAAAGTAGTTTCATGTTTCTGAAATAAGTGAAAAAAAGACTGAAATCTATGATAAACTTTTGTGCAACTTAACAATAAAGTTCTGTAAAGTAACTAATTTAGTGATGGAGTTTTGTCTTAATTAATGATATAGTTAAAATATATAGTTTTTTGTAAAAAAAAAAAAAAAAAAAAAAAAAAAAAAGTTTAAGTTGGCCTGCTGGTTGTGAGGTTGCATGCTGGGAAATTAATCAAAATCTTTAGTATGTTTGGGGGTCAATGTTTGTATCTTTCATTTTTGTATACTAAATTTTGCTGAATGTCTGAAGTCATTATAAATCTATATTATAAAAAAAAAATCAAGATTTGGTATTAAATTAAAATTGAATTTTTATTTAATAAGAAATTATTATTAAAATTGGTCCCTTTATAACATTATCTTTGATAAAAACCCATAACCCATATTTTTTTTTCTTTATTTTGGTTCTGTAGGATAGATTTCAGACATATATTTTTCAAGGTACATGTATTTTTATTTTTTTGATACGCCTTGCATAAGTATGATTTCAATTAATTTTATCTATTTCAGTTTTACTTTCAAATGGCTAAGTGCTTAATTTAAAGGAAAAGTACATTAGAATACATTACATTGATAGTCATTTTTATTTTTTTTTTCAGGGTCTAATTTTTGAAGCTAAAGCTTATTCATTTTACAACAAAAAGTTAGCAACATGCTCACAGGATGGTGAGTTAGTTTATTTTATTATTTTTTTTTTTTTTATTTTTTTTTATATTGAAAATCAGATATTTTTAAAGTTTTACTGTCTTTTTAAATCATGGGATTGTCAGTTTAAACCTTGAATTTTGTATTGCTTGAAATTTTCCTGTTGTAATCTTTATTATCTATCCAAATGGTAGACCATGGTACATTGACCTTAAAATTTAAAGCATTTTTTAAAGTAGATGTGTCATAAAAGAGAACCCTCAATGTTTATTGTAATCTCATTCTTTATTGCAATAAGCACACTTCATAGCTATCATGTCTGCAACATAATTACCCATATTTATAAGAGAAAAATTTAACTTGAGATGTTTTGTGCTATTTCAAGCAACCATCTATTTACGGTAAATTTTATTTTTTATGTATTTCACATTTCTTCTATTTGTAACCCAAGTGAAATTTCTTTCCCTACAAGAACATCCTTGGATTCTGGTAAATCTATCCCACCTAAAATGTTACACTTGGGTTAGGTGGATGCCTTTAGATTAGTGATTGAAAGCTAGGTCATGCATTTTAAACACCATCCATGTATGCTACAAGATAGTCAATAATAGCCAAGTTAATTTTCTTTTCTCCAATCCAGCTGATTAATGTAATTTGCTTACTATGTCAGAAAATGTTTTTGATGAGAAAAAATTGTTTTTGTTATTTTTGATTATTTATATAATTTAAAGAACTATAAGTAAGATGGCTTACTTAAACATCTGTCGTTGTATAAAATAGTTCATTATGTAACAGACTAAAGTCATACATGGTGGGCAGTTATATGTCATCATAATGATGCCAGCTCTAGTAATATATAGACAATAAAAAGATTGTTCTTCCTCTAATTTAGATTTAAATTTAAAGATTCCCACCCACATAGATATATAAGACATCTAATTACAGGGATAAATGTGAATATCTTCTGTATCTAATATATAAATGTCTACTTTCTCAATAAATTAATTAAATTGTTACACTTTTATAAGATTATGGCTATTTTTTTTCAGCAATTGATATCTTCTTAATTGTTTCATTGTTTGTTTTATCACATTGTGAGTTAATAACAATTTTGCTTTTGAAAAAATGCACTGATAGGGTTATGTTCACATTTACTGCATGTTTTTACCCATTATCTCTGTTTTTAAACCTTAGATCATAACTGCTGTGTCATATAACTGGGCAGGGTATGATTAAGTTACGTACTTGTGAAAGAGTTTGATATCGGCTTGGAACTGCAAATGAAAGTATTATAATCTGTACTTTACCATCCTAAGCTGGGACGTTAAACACCATTACTCAACTCTTTACCATCCTAAGTTTAATGAAAAAAATGTAAATATAGTTGAAATTATCATTTAAATTCTTGTTAGAGTTGTTATTGACAATTGCGTTGTTTTAAAAATTTATAAATCTCATTGGTGTAAACAAAATGTATAAATAGCTCAATGACTATTGTTGATGTTACTGTGATTAATGTCACAGCCAATTTATAAATTTTTATTTTAAAAAATCCAGTCAAATAATGTTTAATGTTATTTATTTACTTCTGTCTGTATGATCAGGTGAACATCTTCAATCAAACTGAAGATGGGATACTATTTGGTTTTTAGTTTTGCTGTGACTTTGGCCCATCATCCATAAAATATTTCTGTAGAAAGGAAAATGTTGCTGCAATGGGGAATGTTCATGCTCAACATGGCTGTGTTTATACCTGAGGTAATAAGGAATTACATCCTATGCACAGTTTTTCAAAATGTAAAAATCTTGCAGCATAATGTTTAATACTATGCCTAGATATTCTATGGTAATCTTTGATGTGTTTAGCAATTTCCAATAATTATATTAGGTCTAGTAAAATTTCTATAAAAATTTGGTATAATTTTCTGCCACATCCACAGTGACACTGACAGTAAGTTAATCTTATGTTAAAGGTTTTGCTTTATATCTTGTTAGTTTTGACAGTGTTCTGGTACATTTAATTCAATATCACTTTTGAATTTTTTAATGAATTTTTCTTATATTTCAGCATATCAAAAAGATGAAAGTGGAATTGTATTATCAAAAGATATAGATAGAGTACCCTCCCTTGAACAACAAGTCACACAGTTATATTTGGAGGTAGAAAAACTTAAAAATGAGGTAATTAAAACATTCTAAAACATTAAAAATAATTTTGATTTTTGTATTTTAAGGCATCATTTTTGGCATGATAGAGGTAGCAGGAGTTCCAAAGACAAGGGCTAACTTTGGAAAGGAAACTGACATGCTCCACCATTGCTGAGCTATAATTAAATACCATTCTGTTGACTTAATTATAAAACATCATTTCAACTATGTTCTGCACATAAATTACCATGTCTCTAAGAGAATCTGAGATCCTGACCAGAAAGCCTTGTTGTTAGTACATCAGGGCATTTTGGTATTGATGATAGCTAATAAATATTCAGATATTTCTTATTTTAAAAGTAGAACTTTAGAATTATTAAGTGAACATATATTGAAATTTTTAATTATTTATAGTTTAAATGACAACTTATTTATATGAGTGGGGTCTCCAGAAAGTTATTGATCATTGTATATAACTAAGTCCAATGACTGCTGAAATTTGTCTGTCAGTAGGATTGTTATTGTTGTTGTAATGTTGTTTAACATTGGATCAATTTTTCAGCTATTTGAGATGAGAGCAAGGTTGTTATTCTCTATAGATTAATCTAAGAACAAGTTTGTGTATGTTAGTGATGTGTGAGTGTGTGTTATGGCCTGCTGTGTAATAGTACACACTTTAAGTGTGACTTTTTGATAAGGTGCTAGCTCATTCAAGCATACTACTCCCACAGTCCATTATCTTGGCACCCGGTGAACTAGTCAGTACTCTTTCTTCTTAATGACAATTACCAAGTGAGGAAAGAATATCTAAATTTTTAAGTCTTATATATGACCTGACCAGGGTTTAAACCCCGCTTTCGAGGCCATTGCTCTACCACTGAGCCACCAAAGTGGTCATCATTCAATAGGAACAGAATATTATAGAAAAATACAAATTGCAACATGTGAAAAGACCCACATTGCTGGTCTTCACTTGGTTGTATACAAACAGTTTAAACATATTGTTGTTAATCACTTTATTTCGGTAAATCAACAATTTTTGTCTTGGCTTTGTATTTAATTTTGCTAATACTTGAATTTGCAAAATTGAACTGGGTAAATACTTAAATTTTTGACATCTTACATGCTTAAGTTTTCTTTTAAGTGCAATAACTTTTAACTTTTGTTTTGAATGTTTAAAAAATTGAGATGTACAATAATTTTTATTGTTCTCTCTACAATACTGCTTAACTTGTAAGACTAGGAGTTGTCTAGTTACTAACTATGATATGTACTAAGATTTGTATTAAAGACTTATCAGTGGCTAACTGACCAGTCACTGACCAGGTAAACATCTTCAATCAAACTGGAGATGGGATACTTATATTTTTAGCTGTGGCTTTGGCCCATCAAACATAATTTATTTGAAAATTTTGATAAAGAGTACAGACTTTTTCAAAAAATCACAAGACTTGAAACATAGAATGATGGAAATCATGCTTTTTTTCTGCAGTTATTTGATTTAATAAAAGCTTTATATATTTTTTCATCATTGATTACATTGGTAAACAATATGAAATTTTCCAGTTTGTGGTGTTCTTTTTTTGTGCATATATAAAAATTGTAATATGTTTTGCATTTTGGAATTAAGTTTATTGTAAACTCTAAAAACCATACAAACATGTAAATGTTTCAAGATGCATAAAATTGTAAAGGCAAATCTAGATATTGAAGGTTCCCAGGTAGATAGGTAAATTACTTTGATATTTTTTGTATTTTTAAGTTTATATATATAAGTATATTTAAGATAGTACATGTACTTGTGCTTAAATATTTAAGTGCATTTTGATTATAAATATGCACAGTGTCATGCCAAAAGGTTTTTATGATTACAGTGATTTCAAAACTATTCTTTGTAACATAATTCTCGATTTTTACCTGGGCTTATTTAGGAAATGTTTACTGTCAGTAGCAGTGTTTCCAAATATTTAAAGTTTGTTGTTCATGTTGAAAAATAGTATAATGATATTGTAATTAAATCTGTAAATTGGTTTAAAATTAAAGAAATTTAAATAAAAAAAGAAAAAAAATGATTTCAAAAAAACGAGAAAGAAAAAAAATTGACACATAGTGAAATTTCATAAAAATCAGGCCAGAAACAAATTCAGAAATAATTTTTTTTCAGAAATGGTTTATATACAATGTATTTTGAGGAAAAAATATCAGAAACATAAAAACCTTGTTATGGTAGTAATGGGGTTTACCAATGTGTCGTGTGAGACCTTCTTAACTTTTTGTAGAATACTTATATATTTCTTCTGGTTATCGAAACAACTCAACAGCTGTTTTCCAAAATGAAGAATAAAATGAAAAATAACATGATTCCTCATCCAACAGAAATAATAGCTCTGCATGTAAGTGTTAGAGACTATCACACGATACACTGGTCAACCTCGATAACGCATTGTGCTGCTCTCAGCCAGCTGCTTCTAAATTTTGGCTTTACTTTGGCTTGGTTTGGCTTACTCTGCTGCTAAAAATTTGTGAGCTCAGAAAGAAATTACAGAAAAAGACTTCAATTTTCTAGAATGCTGATTTAAAATCAAGGTTAAGAGAATTTGATTCAGCCTGTGTGTGTTTTCCACAGTGTGTTGTAGATGGAATCGTCTATAATGATGGTGAAATGTGGCAGACCAATTTCTGTACAACTTGCATATGTCAGGTATGAAACTCCATACTTTTTTATTTGTGTACAACTTGTACAAGTCATATATAACTTTACATATTGCTGTACAACTTGTCAGATATGACTCACCATAGTACATATTGCTGTACAACTTGTCAGATATGACTCACCATAGTACATATTGCTGTACAACTTGTCAGATATGACTCACCATAGTACATATTGCTGTACAACTTGTCAGATATGACTCACCATAGTACATATTACTGTACAACTTGTCAGATATGACTCACCATAGTTATGTTTACATGGTAATTGTATTGTATCTTTATATGTTAAATACTTATAGTATTTCAGAACAAGACAAAATCTCAGTAATTTGAAGTTCACAGTTTTATTTCTTAAAATATTTTCCCCTTACTATAATTTACAAACTTTATTAATAGGAAAAATGGATGGTTTGATTGTCTCTTTCCCTCATAAGATGAGTTTTTGTAAATTCATCATTACTATTAATTTTTTATTGATACTTTGCATATTATTTTTTAAACAAAATCTTAATGTATAACATAGCAAAATGATAAAACTGTACCACATTTTTAGTAATGATACTTATATTTCCTAAAATGTTCATTTGAAAACAGGTTTCACCTGCAGAAGTACTCCTTATTCATAGTTCTTTGGTAATTTTTTGCAGCTTTTATTAGTTTTGCAAATTCAAAAATATTCTTAATGTTTGGATTTTGTTTCTATAGAGGGGAAAACCTGAGTGTACAAGAAGAACAGATGTAACAAACTGTGTTGGTATGTGTCTTAGTACTTAATCATTTACTTATTTATACTTCACCTGTACCTGTGACATCAGACTACTGAGTGCCTGATTTAATTGCTTATTTATACTTATTTATACAGCACAGTATTTGTGAAATCAGACCCATTAAAACTTATCTATACAGAAGTACCTTTGAAATCAGACCCATAAGTACTTGTTTACTTGTTTATACTACAGTGGAACCTGTGAAATCAGACCCATAAGTACTTGTTAACACTACAGTGGTACCTGTGAAATCAGACCCATAAGTACTTGTTTACACTACAGTGGTACCTGTGAAATCAGACCCATAAGTACTTGTTTACTTGTTTATACTACAGTGGTACCTGTGAAATCAGACCCATAAGTACTTGTTTACTTGTTTATACTACAGTGGTACCTGTGAAATCAGACCCATAAGTACTTGTTTACACTACAGTGGTACCTATGAAATCAGACCCATAAGTACTTGTTTACTTGTTTATACTACAGTGGTACCTGTGAAATCAGACCCATAAGTACTTGTTTACTTGTTTATACTACAGTGGTACCTGTGAAATCAGACCCATGTACAAACCAAACTTTAAAACTTCAAACATTGAATATTGTTTTCTTAACTGACTTGTATAAACCAAAACCTCTCTGATTGGAACAGATCTATTGTTCTTAAAGGATAGGTTCCATTGTAGTTTATCTTAATTCATAAATGTTGCCAAAAGTAACAATATTGAAGTTTGTGTAATTGTTGTAGTTGTAACAAATGTAGATAAGTGTTCATTGCAGTTTTTTTTTTTTTTTTTTGGCTTATTTATAGAACATTTCTGATCAAACTGGATATTATTATGTTTGTATATTTCATGGTTGTGTGTTATGGTATGATGTTTAAAGTTCCATTCAGAGGGTAGTTATTTATAGTGGGTAAAACGGGAGAAAAATCAGTTACCTGACAAACTACTCTCTACTAAGAACAGCTTAAGTGGAATTTAAAACACTCATTCATAAGCAAGAGCTATTGACCAATCAGTTATTAAAGTCTGACAGATTGTATGGTATTGTTCTAATGAATCTATTTTTAATTATGTCCTTATTTTAGCACCCTGTCAAAGTTCTCCATGCCATAATCAAGGTGAATGTCATGACAACAAGTTAGATGTGACAGGATACCAGTGCCAATGCCAGCCTCCTTTTGAGGGACCATTATGTGAAGTGCGACAGAATCCATGTGTATGGCCACAGGAACAAGGTTTTTGTAATGAGACTGTAGTCAAGTATTATTATGACAGATTTACAGAACAATGCTTAGCTTTTAATTACTCAGGTAATCAGACAATGTATGTTATTTCAAACAAACTTGTACAATTTTTTACCATAGAAGACAGTACTACATGAATTTGATGCTTTAAAACTATGTACATTGTATTATAACTTGACTTTACCTCTATCTTGCATTAAATTTTGTTGACCTCTTATTTATGAAATATTACATGACCAACTTGATAGCTGTTTTCTTATTATCATTAAATCTACCTCATAATCCTTAAGACAGTTTCTATTTCAATAATGTCTTATTAGAAACAATGTCATGCATGTATAGCTGACCTGGCTTAAAAGATGGCTATGTAAACCTCCTGGTTTTGGGTTGGTCCTAGATTCTAATCCTGGTTTGGCTGCTTTAATTTTTTCTCCTTTTCTGTCACAAGTGATACAATAAGATATTTTTACAGGTTAAAAAGCTTTGATGTATTTATAGGTTGTGGTGGTAACATAAACAACTATCCTACATTAGAGGCATGTCAGGAAGTAGCCATGACAGGTGCCTGCTGCTTTAGAAGATTTAAATCAGAACTTGATGCAATAGTGGAGGGAGACCAAGAAGAAGAAAGTAAATGCCAGGTAATGGCAAAGAATTTGTTGTATTTACAATTACCATTTTGCTTTTTCACTTCTTTTTGGTTCTGAAAAATAGAAGTATTTAATTTATAATGTAAAAGTATTAAAGTTTAACTAATTTTGACATAGTGCATGATTTTTTTTCTTCAGGTTATATCTTTAGGAGAATGTAAGAGATTCCATAGGCAAGAGAATGGAGGATATACTAATGAAGTGATTGGATTCTTTCCTAGTCTTACTTGTGAAGAAGCTGGCTGTGTTAGACCACGTCAAGGCTGTTTTTATGATGACACAGTTTACCAGTCAGGTGACACAGCATTACAAGGCTGTCAGGAGTGTACTTGTCAAACAGATGGACAGTGGTCATGTGGAAGGTAATTGTTCCTATGTGCCAATATTTGTCTTATTTTAGTGTAAAGATTGTGTGTAGGGATGACATTATGTATCATTTAGTTGACATGAAAATACAAAGCCTACTTTCAAGTATTTGTTAATTTTTGCTTTGCCATTCTGTTTTGCTTGTCCTCATTTCATTATCTGTTTGAAGATTTTGAAGATTTGTGTACTTTTCTCATTTCTCCTGTATAAGGAATCAATACAGATTTAGTAGGAACAAAAACTTGATAGGCTTTTAACATTGATTGACTGTTCTGTCCGACACATCACACATTGAATATATATTTAAGAAAATTTTTAACCATAAAGAAAACATGTAAAATACATATACATTTTATATGAATGATTACATTAAAGTTAAACCTTAGAATTGTTGTTTTCTTTTCTCAATTTATTTAGCTGTACAGTTTTATCAAAAGAAAAGAGATACGTGACATGACAGTGGAAGAAATAACACAGTTCCAGTCTGCTGTCCAGCAACTGAGGCTTACAGGTCCTGGAAATGTCTGGGAAAGGTTTCCGTAATTTATATATGTCACATGCAATGCACTCAAATGGTGGACTTATTTTTTGCCATGGCATAGATTATTCTTAAGAAGAATTGAACAAAAGTTACAAGAAATTGACTGTTCTATAACAATACCTTATTTTGACTTTACCACTGATGTAGGAAACTTTGCTGATGCAATTATTTGGCAACCAAATTATTTTGGTGGTGATGGAGTCAGTGGTTGTGTGCCAGATCATCCATTTGGACCAGCAGGTTCCTGGAGACCATGCATAGCTAGAAATTTCAATGAAAGTATAGAGCTACCATCACTTGCTGAATTAGCTCTGGCATTAGCTAGTGAAGATTATACAGAAATGAGCATGTGCTTAGAGACATACATCGGCTATCTCCATAGATACATTGGTGGTGACATGGCAACCACAGGGGGACCACATGATCCTGTCTTCTATGCTTTACATGCATTTTTAGACATGCTTTATTGGCGATGGCAGAAACGAGTTAACAATAAATTTAGATACCCTGGTGCATTTGGAAAACATTATGATGGTCCCATTTGATGTTCCTCCTAGCAGTGTCCTTGACCTTGAAAATGACCTTTGTGTGACATATATATTGCCTTCCAAAGGTCATCCATGCAATGTAAGTTCTTCAGATAGTAGTGAACCTGACAGAGGTGATATTCCAATATCTCCAGAAAACCCAAGACGTTGGCAGGGTTATGATGAGGATGGATTTGACAGGCGTGGTTTCATGAAAAGGGATATAAAAGAGATGGTATTTGTTTACAATGGTCATTTATTTTTTTTAACTGTAAAAACCTTTATTCAAATCAATTATTAAAAAAGATCTGTCTTAATTTTCTTTTATGTCTTGCGATTTTGAAATGAGTTGTAATTTTAGATTAAAAATTTGAAAGACAGCATCAATGTCTTAATAATACATGTGAAAGTTTTTTTTTTATAACAGTGAACTTAATATTTGAGCTAGTCAAAAAACTCAGCCATTTGTTTCCTCTAAAGACCTTTATTTCTACAGGGAGACTGAGGTTTTTATAAAATTAAAATAAACTTACAGCCACTTAAATAACTACAAAATGTCACAATATGTGGCATATGTAGATAATTACACCAATGTTTACATGATTTAGAGCTCATCCCAAGGAAATAAAGGCCACTGCGGTAGCTCAGTTGGTAGAGTGCTTGCCCTGTAAGTAGAAGGTTGTGGGTTCGCACCCCGGCCGGGTCTGACCCAAGACTTGAAAGTGGGTAGTGACTGTTTCTTTCGCCAAGCACTCGGCATCACGAAATGAATGTCACGGTTCTTTCGGATGGGAACTTAAAATAAACGAGGTCCCGTGTCATGGCAGGCATGGCACGATAAAGAACACCTGCTGTATAATGCCATCAGCGCAAGGCACAGGCAAAATTTCTGCACTTTCGCCTATAGGTGGCGACATCTCGATATAAGTGAAATATTCTTGACTGGGATGTTAAATACAACTCCAAGGAAATAAGACAAAAGTAAATTAAGAACTATTTTAATTTTTGCTTTATTTGTTCTGTAACTTTTGATATTTAAATATGACACTTATTGATCACTATGTCATTGCCTGCAGTAGTTAATGGCTTAATTATGTAGTGTTTATTGTATTTGAATAAAACTTTGTCAGTTTACTTCTTATCTAAGTTGCTTGGTCAAGTGATGGAATTTGTGGATATTATGTAAAAGAAATTGCAGTTTGATTGGTCATTTGTATAATAGCTGCAGACAACTAATTGTAAGTTGAATTAATAACTTTTTTGTTATCTTGAAAATATTCAAATCATGATTTTAGTTAATTGGTTTTTGTGTTCTTTGGTTCACAGGTTTCAACAGAGATGGTTTTGATAAATATGGCTATGATAGACAAGGATATGATCGATATGGTTTTAACAGAAGTGGTTATAATAGATATGGTTTTGATAGATATGGGCTGGATATAGCTGGTCAGACAGACACAAGTAATAGATATGGAGAGGATGGTTTTGATAAATTCTGTCTTAATAATCAAGGTGAATTTCATACACAAGCATTCTGTTTACGGAGGTGCTCAGCTTTGAAATGGTAAAGGAAACTAAAGTTCAGTGAGAAAGCTAATGATTTTTATAAGTTAAGCTTACAAACTTCCACACAAAAGTAAAGGAACCAAACCTAGGGGTTACAGACACTTTGATACTGTTCAAGAAAAGTTAAACATTGACATATTAGTACATCATAACTCATTTGTTCAAAGCTTGATTAATTTATTCAACTGATCAGCCATTTCTATTTTTTTTCAAACTGTTTGAAAGTGAAAGAATTTCATCAGAATAAAACATTGGGTTTAAAAATATTCATTAATAAAACCACATTGTTTCATTGATGTTTTGAAATAGGTTAATCAGTGATTAAACTATTCAAGACCCTACAAATGGGTCTAATTTTAAGTTAGTGAAAATACCTTGAATTTGACAAATTCAAAAGATAGCTCTCTTATGATGCCACTGTCTGTGTACTTCACATTGGAAATTCTTATTTCTAAGCGAACAGTAGAGGTCTACATATTTTAAATCATTCAACATTTTTTGCAATTCTTTTTGAAAACTCACAGTTTTATAGGTTCATTTCACACCTAGAGAATGAACTTAGTTGGTTGAATAAAAGTTAAATGGCATGGAGGAATGTGGCTGACCAGGCTAGGTAAGGGATAGTAAAGCATTAGTTGGAAACTTCTATTTTGAACACCATAGTCTTCTTGTTCTAGTAATGTTTGAGTTCAGTGAATTTTTGTGGATATTTTTAAGTTTGTAAATGTTATAAAATTTTTATCCCATTGTTATAGGTTTGACATCAGATGGTTATGATAGGTTTGGTTTTACCTATGATGGTTATGATGTTAATCATTGTAACTACCTATATCATGGACCATTTGCTTCAAGACAGTCAGTGAAAATCTGGGATATTTTATCCGTACAAAGTAAGCCATACCTGATGTCCATTCAGAGGACATGTCCAGTACTGGATATAGTACCAACATCCTGGATAACACAGTTTTGGATGTCTGAAATCAAAGATGTACAAGTAAGTTTATCAAAAGTTGTCTCCCTTGGCAGTATTATCTGGAGTGTATCACACTGTTTAATGTCCAATTGGAAATAGCCATTACTTTTAATAGATTTTCAGGAAAAGCTCCAAACTGTTCAAAAAATTTAATCTACAGATTAAAGTTTATACATCTTTTTATTTTTATAAAAATTTATTTAATTTATTTTTTATGCATTTCATTAACAAATTTTTTGTATAGAAAAATTTTTTAAATTTAATTTGAATCATATTCCTTCACAGATGATTAAAAACAAAGCTACATCATTGTGAAAATTTGTTACCAATATTTTTCATTTATGAAAAAAAGAATTTAAGTTATTGCACTCTAAACCTTTTTAAATCTATTTTATAGATTTAGTGACAGCAAAAGTACCAGTTCCACCCATCAGTCTACCTATGGAGAGGTTCTGCTTTGATACGAGCTCATATTTATCACCATGCTCATGTGATACCTCATTAACTTCCTGTAGTGATAACCCATGTCTCAGAGAGATGTGTCCATCATATCCAGATGCTGTGTGTCATGTTGACTTCTGTACATCTTGTAAAGCTAACTGGTATTACAACGGAGTATTGGTGGACTGTTATGCAGAAAGAGGTACTGATCCAGTAACATGCAGGTTTATGTGTTGGAAATGATTAATGAATACATGTATTTGTGCTTGTTTCTGTCTTGATCTAGTAGATTTTGTGAACATTATTAGAAAATAACTCTAAACAAAATAAAAATTTAGAATGTTAGAAACCCAAGACCAATGACAATTTATGAGTTAATAAATCTGCCTTTTTTGACATTCTTTATTTATATATTTGGCAATAAACTTCAGTGAACATGACATGAAAATTTCTTTGCAAAATAAAGTGATCTACAATAAGTAAATTTTGTTTTTGAGTTAACTTTTTGTCTTTAATGGATAAAATAAAAGTATTTATAACGATTTATAAAACTTAATTTATAAATGAATTTTGGTTAAAGGTTTAGTATGTTTCAGATTTTTGTGATCCTAACCCATGTGAGAATGGTGGAACTTGTGTTGAATCAATATGGCCGACAGAACCACAGTTGGTAACATGCCAGTGTCCTCCAGGATTTGATGGTCATTTATGTCAAGTAAGAGCTGTAGAGGTTTGCAGTCTGCCCAGAAGTACAGGTAATAAATGCTAAGAAGTGGGCATAAATATGGACATCTGCCACAATAACTAGACTTTGAAGAAGCAGATCTTGCTCGCCCATGCACTGCATAATAGTTAGCCCTTAATTTGTGTGAAATTGTTCCCATTGCATATGAAATACAATTATGGTGTTTTACATTTAAATTAAATAAAAATTTTATCCAACATGTTTATAGCAAAACCCCACAAATTTATATATCCATTTTATTGAAATTAAATATAGAAAATTGATGTTGGGGAATGAAACAATGTGTTTGTAATGAGTTTTACTAAACCATTTCTGTTTGCACAATTATTACACATTATGCAAATAAGGTGTATTTAGCCTAAATCTTTAAAAATCTTCTCTGAAAGTACTGGTCAAAAAAAACATTTATGTATTTGATG